>JANHGC010001365.1:178198-192298 GCA_027560395.1 Boaedon fuliginosus | reverse complement strand
ATTATGTTAATTAACAAAATATTAGACTGTGAAGAATCTGATAAATTAACAATGCAATTAAGAAATAGGAGTGATACAGAATACTATGAAGCATGGGATCCCTGGTATAAGTGGATGGAGAGACAAACTAAAAACAATATTTAGAAAGGGTAGTGAAATGTATATATAGTCAGAAGAGAAATAGTTAGAAGAACGACAACAGGTATAATAGGTAGTTGTTTTGATTAAAGACTAATGTTTGATGTATCACTAAACACTGCAAAGAAATGTTTATCTGTATTTATTTGTTGTGTACATGTATGTCTTTTTTTTCTGTATGTGTTTTTATATTTGTTTTTGGAAAAATAAAAATTTATTATAAAAAAAAAATTAGGCCTGAAAATCAGCTGATTTAGCTACTAGTTCTGCCAAACCGGTAGGTAAATTTTTGCCCAGAAGGCATTTGGGGCGTGTGCGCTTTGCACGTGCACATGCACCAAAAAATGCTTGCAGCAAGTGAACCAGTTGTTAGACCAGTAGGAACCCACCCCTGGTCCAAATGGCTCTTTAACTGTTTATGGTTGCAGACCCCTGTGCTAGTGTATCCAGGTGGAAGTGATGGTTGATCATAATGTTCCGTGGATACATAAAATCTTCCAACAATGAATTTCATAGGATATATAAATGTTGTGCAATGAGCTATTTACTTTTATATGCTAACAATGCTGCCAATCATTTTGTAGGATGAGCATAAGCGACTGATGTTTTGACTTGAAACCTGAGCAGAGTTTTCCTTGAGTACATTGAACTAGTCTTTCCATACATCTTTCTGGACTCTTATAAGGACTGGGAACATTCTAGTGGTAGAGATGATCAGTAATTCTGTCAGTATCATGACAGGTGTATGTTATTGATGTGTCACATTGTCTTCTCCAGGCTAAGTAAAATGCCATTAGTTGTAACAGTTCTATGACTATGACAACTTTCCACACACTGGCCATGTTCCCATCACCTTCTATATTGTAAAGATTGAGATCCAGTGGTAAGCCATTCCCTTAAAATCTGTTATTTGGTGTCACACAAGCCTTACAATGTGATTTAGTGCAGAAGGATGTTGACTTCTTAGAGTTGCTATCACCTTCTTAATAGAAGATCTTCCCCTATTCAAAGCAGCCATTATTTTTCAAAGACAATCTAATTCAGTTCCCATAGCAAACATAACTCAGGTAATTTAAATTCTGATTTTAGAAAATTGCCTCATTAAATAAAAATGCAGTTAGTTGATTAGCTGAAACTTTGGAACTTTGTAAATCTTGTGTTCCAGCAATCCTTTGAGCCATGGATTGCCTGCCTTGCATCTAGCAGCTGATACTCTCTGTTTTGCTATTTCATGGTTTTTTTCCCAAAAATAATGAGCAACTTATTTTGCAACATCAGATATATAAATTTTGCCTTGTAGATAGAAAATCTGCTTTATGGATTAGATACTGTAATTACTAGTGTCTTTAAAATGAAATAATTTGAAATGAACCAAAGTTTTGCTCACTGTTGGGCATAATGGTAGGGTTTAAAACAATATAATGAGGAATTTTTATTTGCCTAGGATAGAATTTGCAATAAAAGCTCACGAAGTCCAACAAAAAAGAGATTCAGGATTTGTGTTCCTCCGGCACCATCTTGGCTGCTTGGCTGCATAAACACATACGTTGCTCAATGACTGTGGAGAAATAATGACTTTCCATTTAAACTGTGGTGCATTCTGCTTAATAATAAATACTCTGCTGACATTGTTAAATGATAGCTTGGTTCTAATAAACCCCATGTTGATCTCTGTGTTGGTTAAAGTGGGTGATTCATCTTCCAGGGCTGCTAAAACTATAGCAAGGATTATAAAGATGACATGAATTAGGCATCTAAAAAGCAGCTTCCCTCCTGCTAGGTTGCCTATTTTTAAAGCCATCAGAAAATATTGGCCATTTATTCAATCACTGCTTCCCATTATTTGCTAGCTCCACCACTCATCGGGGAAGGAATTTTGTGATGTGCTGTTTATTGAAGCCACACCGTGAAGGCTCTGCCTTACTATCCTTTTCCCTCTTGTGATTAAGTTGAACCAACTACAAGACTATTTTCTTCCCAGTGGCTTGTATAACAACCATTCTGTTTCATTACATCTGGATGGTCTCTTACCTCTGCAAGCAGCAAATGAAGGTTGCTAAAAAGATGGACAGTATCCAACAATTTGTAATAGTTGGATTCACACCTCCTCCCCCTAATTCTTGGTGTGGCCAAAAGCCATAAAAAATAAATCCCACAGTAGCCATTGCCACCTCTTGGGATGATCTGACTATGAAGAGTTGCTATGAAGGAGTCATATGCAGCAAAATTGGTGAAAAATTACTGCTGAACTGACATTTCATAAGGAGAAATGGGTTAATCTATTGCAGGGCTGTCAACCTTGATTTCATTGAGGGCCACATCAAGGTTGTATTTGACCTCAGGGGCTGGGGTGGGCATGGCAAGCTTGATGTCATTCATCTCGGGGGCACCTGTGGTGGCCTGAGTGCTCTGCCAGTGAAAACAGGCTCCTAAGCTCCATTTTTGGCCACGACAGCCTCCTGCAGCCCTCTGCCAGCAAAAATGGAGCTCTGCTGGGCCACCAGAGGTACCCCTAGATGAATGACGGCAAGCTGGCCATGCCCACCCCAGCCACGGCCATCCCATCCAGGCCCCCCTGGACCCGCCAGGCCCCATTTTCACCGCAACAGTCTCCTGCAGCTGAAAACAGAGCTCAGGTGCCTGCTTTTGCTGGCAGAAGCACCATGGGCCAGCCATTCACTGTTTCCAGGATAGCACTGCAGGCCAGATCTAAGCATCCCCAGGATTCATCCAGCCCAAAGGCCTTGAGTTTGACATCCCTGATCTATTGAATGTGCTTATTTATACATGAACTTCTGAGTTCAAGGTTATATATGTTTTCATATGTCGTGACTTACGGTATGAATATCTATATTTCTGAATTATGTATGGAACATGTATTTTTCAATGAATGCTCATCTATTTTTTATTTTTAAAATTCCCCTAAACTAGTAATCATACACTGTCCAGGTTTCCCTTTCTAGTTAGTTGACCACTATAGTTATGGATGTTAGCAAAAATTACCTTTGCAAAGTAGAATAGTTTTTGCTAGTTACACAGAAGTCTAAAAATGTTTTGTTTTATTCACACACTTCTAGGGTTACTAAAGCTGAACAAAACTCAATTTCTTTCTTACTTTGTAAATGACTGTTGAAAGAGGAAATCTAATTATCTTAAAATCTAATTATAGTTCCAGCTACCTGCAACAAAGGGGTGGGGGATGGCTCCATCGAATTGATTACAGAAGCCGTGTTCAGCATCCTGCTCATTAAAATTCACTGTCCAAGGAATTCACCACCACATTAGTAACTTTCTTTTAAGGAACGCTCCATTTTCCCCTGAGATTTGTATTATCGGAAGCAAGAGACAATCTGATGCCCCCAAATATTTGAAGCTTCAATCATTAGTTCAAAAGAGCAAGATCAAGAGCCTATGTAATTCAAAAACTAGATTGTTTCCAGTCCTGATATGAGTGCAGCTGTCAGCGTTCCAAAGAAACTCCCCCATTTCCATTCAGCACTCAGAGACAAAGTTCATCCAAACAAGAATTTATTGAGAGAACTCATGTTGGCACATCTGGGAAAACCCAAATCTGAAAGTTCCGGGTTTTTCCTCTGTAGCTGAAAATCCAAAACCTGACCCCTGTACCCATCAGTCTGTTACATGGTCCAATCACCGATCATCCCAACTGGAGACACTCCTACCACAGGTGCAGGATGGAACAGCCTTGACTCAGAGGAAGAATGTTGTTATGTCTAACTTTTAGCTCTCTCTATAATCTCTACTCCCAATTTCTCAGGCACAAGAATGTGGCAGTGTGGAAGCTTCTAATAAAAATGGCTTCTAAAGCTGACAGCAGCAAGATGCATTGAGATGACGTTACTCAAGGAAACCTCAACTCAGGTTTCAAGTCAAAACATTAATACCCCGAGTTCATCCTATAAAATGATTGGCAGTATCTTTAGGATATAAAAGTAAATAGCTCATTGCACAACATTTAAGTGCCTCATGAAATTCATTGTTGGACAATTTTATGTGGCTATTAATATGAGATCATTAAAAAGATTACATTAATTTGTGACAGCTTTACAAATGCATATTGCCACAAAAACTAGAAATAATGCTTTGTGCAATATACAGTATCTCTATTATGTATTCCTAAGTACCAGGTTCTAAGTGCTTGGTGACCTGGCATGGTTATCTAAATCATAATATAATTCTGAGCTTTCTTGCAGAATTTGTGTTGACTAAATCCACACATTGTGCTAAGTCATAATGTGATTTCTAAGGTGATGACTATGGTGTTGGGTGAATTCTTCTCCTGCAATTAGACCAGACTATTGGGTGAGCCTCTCTTGTCATTGCTAGTTGCATGTTCTGAGTTAGCCTGAGAGCAATGTTTTATTTTTGTTTTTAATTTTCATTGTTTTTCATTGATTATTAAGTCATCACAAGCCAAATGGGCAAACAAAGAAATGTACGCATTATATCACACAGAATAACCCAGCCATTACAAGTTATCCCACAAGCAATAACAAAAACAAACACAAACCATGGATAAATACAGTCATACCTCAGCACTTGACTCCTTTAAAACTCATCAAATTTGGCACACAATGCATTTTGATGTGAAAATTTTTATCCCAGTACTTGTCATTTGTTTGGTACTCAAGGTGCAAGCTAGAATTTCTCAGTGCCGGCTGCCTTGTGACTTATGATCCTTTCCAGCTGAAACAAAGGATCACATGGTTTCTTTGGTCCTCATCATTTTTAGTACTCATCATACCTCCTGGAACCAATTAACGAGTATCAAGGTACCACTGTATAAGTATCAGCTCAGTTGTGCCTTTTCCATGCCTTTGGAATGCCCTTTATCCTTGAGATCTGGCAGGCTCCTTCTGGTTTAACATTTTGGAAAGCTGTTAAGATACAGCTTTTTCTCTGGGATAGTATAGGAAGAAGCTGGAGTTGGAAGAGAATTTTATGGGTCGTACCAACGGAGTTTGGTGTTGGTGTTAGGTTTTTCAGTTTTCATTATGTTATTATTATTTGTATGATATTGTCTTTATATTATGGTTATGAGCAACCCAAAATTCTGGTTTTAAGATTGGTGGCCATACAAGTATTTTAAATAAATAAATGATCAACAACAGAGTGCCTTGTCATATGGAACACTCATTTGATTTGTCATGTCTTGATTTTGCATTTGACACTTGAATTTAATTATATTGGGTAAAGCAATATAGCTACAATAAGCTTAGCATAAGTCTGCCTTTGATAACAATGGTTGTGTTCATATGTACACTGAACTATATAGTGCCAAACTGGGAGTGGTTCCTACCAGTTTGCTGGTTACCCACTTTGTGGGCACGCTTCCCGATTGGCTGTCAAAAGCACACTGTGCAGCTGTTGGATCAGAGTGGTTGCAGAACACCACAAAGATTTTGAAGTCAATCGCATGCAGCACGCTTTTGACAGCCGATCGGGAAGCACGCCCACAAAGTGGGTAACCAGTGAACCAGTAGGAACTCATCCCTGTGCCAAACCCCTAACATGCTGGTAGTTTATAGTTGTGCATATCTTGCAAAGCCCAGTATTGAGAAACCTAATTAGTACAGTAGATGGCAACATTCTTGCCAGCCCTTAGCTAATCTTGGAAAGCTAATGACTTCATAAACTAACTGACCTATTTAGTAGTAGGCTGAGAAACCAGGAAGAAATCCTGGCTACACTGACAAATTTGGAAAAACACTCCAGGGGGAAAGGGCAGTAAGAAATCATTTCTATTTTGTTGAATATCCGCGTAGATATCCATACAAGTCAACAGTAGTGAAAGCTCACTCAATTTTATTTTTATATAATACACCTCTATGATAAAGTTTAGCAAGGGTATGTCATATCAAAATAGCCTTATAGTAACAATTCTGCAGGATTACCGAAGACTATGTCTCACTATCTGTGTACCAAGATCAATTGCGTTTGTGTGGGCAGCGCCAAACGATCATCTCTTTGAATAAACCATGGCTAGAATCTAGCTACAATTAGAGCACACCAATCTGTTCCATTAAGGAACAATATTATGAAATATTAAAGTATATTGTACCTAAATACTGAACTGGAGCAAATAAACTGCTATCTCATGGATGGATAGAGATCAGATCGTCTGTAAGAATTTCCTCTATTGTGTCACTTGTTATTCGTGGTTAGGTAGAAATAGTTTCAAAGGTGATAGCAGGTGTACCTTCTTGCATTGAATGTACTTTATACAAATAAAATAGAATTTTCTTTTGAACAACTCTTGTAGAAAAAAAATCAATTTCGGATTACAATGGCTTTGATTTTTCAACCTAAAGATCCATTGCAAATGTGTTAAGTGGTGAGGATATAAGGCCACCACATAAATGGAAAGTGTAAAGATGCATTCAAATCAACATTTAGCTTTGAATCTATGTAATGAACACCCACACAACTTGCTGGCTTTTAAGTTTCTCAAATTGATATCATCCTGCAAGGTTTATTTAACCTTATGACAGTAAAAATGATAGGGCAACACATACACACACACACACACACACACACACACACACATTTATATATATTTACACAAGCTATTTTTGTTTCAGCCAAGTTTAATTTCTGATGATGATTCCCCCTTGACCGGGGAAATGAGGCGGGGCATAAATCTAATAAATTAAACTGAATAAATTAAATATTTATTTATTTATTATTTATTTATTTTATGAGATTTATATCCCACCTTTCTTCCCCCAATAGGGGGAACACAAAGTGGCTAACAACAACTAAAATATACAGTTAATAAAATTCAAAAACAATTTAAGAATACAACAATGTAAAAAGTTAAAACAACATCACTCAACCAACAATACATACACATTGCCTGTCATCTAGGAGGAAAACAGTTAGCCCCAAGCCCGCTGGCAGAGCCAGGTCTTGACAGCCTGGCAGAAGGCTAACAAGTTAGGAATTGGTGGGAGGGGGAAGCTAGGGAGGATCAACGGGACCAACGTGGCAGGTGTGTCAAGACCGAATGTGGATCTCAACAGGTGGATCCTCCTACCAATGACCCACCTGGAAGACAAGATAAGGAGAGATTAGATTCAATAACGGCATTAGCCCCTACATCTAGTAACAACTTTTAAAGCCCTTCATGGCTTAGGAGGGGGTACCTTCGAGAACGCCTCCTGCCACCTTATGCCTCCCAGCTCCCAGTTAGGACCCACAGACAGGGCCTACTACAGGTCCCGTCAGCCAAACAATGTCGGCTGGCGGGCCCCCTCGCTAAAGCCTTCGCTGTGGCAGCGCCGACCCTCTGGAACCAGCTCCCTGCAGAGATTAGGATGATTTCCACTTTGATGGCCTTCCGCAAAGCCACGAAGACGTGGCTTTGTCAGAAGGCCTGGAATTGATGTGCCCCCCCTATTATTTTGAAGATCTTGATTGATGAATGTTTGTATGGATGGATTGTGTTTTTTGAGGTTTTTATATTGTAATATGTATATTTTAACTGTTAGCCGTCTCAAGTTCCCCTGATTGGGGAAACGAGGCGGGGTATAAATCTAATAAATTAAACTAAATTAAATTAAATTAATTTTTTTAAACAGTGTTTTTAAATAAGATTTGAAAGCCTTAAAGTGAACTTTTCACTGTCAGTGTCTAGGAAACAGACTGAAATCTATTTTTAATTAAATATTAGTCTCAGAAATATAAAAAATGAAATGAATTATTTTCTATTGTACTTTTCAATCTCTTTTTCATTTAGCTAATCTGTTACTAAAAATAAAATCTTTCATTTAGATTTCTCCCCCTTTTCCACACTGTTCCTCTCCTCTATCACTCTTCTGTTCCACTCATCTATGCCTCTTTTTTCCCATCCTGTTGTAAGCTTATTTCCTCTCTTTAGACGAGACCCATAACTTAATGATGGCAGATGTGCTTCTCTGCCAGAGCCACAAGTTAGTATTAGTTTTACACTTGTGAATAAATGGTGATAAATCTTTATCTAGTAACAAGAGTAGGTATATTCAAGCTTGGCAGAAGATGATATAAGGCCTAGAAAGATCAGATAGATATTGTTTTAATTGCATATGTGAAATACATTCTTAAAACAACCAAGATAAGCTACTGCAGAATCTTTATATAATCTTTATAAAGTTATAGACTTTGCTGTCCATTTTTCAGCCTTGAATTTTGAAGACAGCCGGACAATGCTTTATTTGTTTATTTACTTAGTTACCTACATCCTTAGGGTAATGTACCAGTCCAGCCTAGCAGTTTTGAGTCAGTTTCTGATCTTGTTGACTTCAGACATCATAAATAGAACAAATAATATATCCTTCAACTGGGTATAGGTGCAGATATAGTCCCCAACAGTCTTGTTTATTGTACATATGGAACCTGGGTTTCCATGTCTCTTCAACTATTCCAGATTTACTCCTCTCAACAGCTGTTCTGTTGAGAAGGAGGGAGTAAAAGAGTAATTCTTTCCCAACAAAACAATTATGTTCCCAATATCCTACCAAATTGTTCCTTCTAAATGTGGTGGAATAAGCAGACACAATGCAAGACAGGCAGTGCAACAAATCATGTATGTCACATAAGGCTTTATAGCTGATTACTAGCTGCATCTTGAATTATACTTGGTAACCCATTGGAAGCTGGTGCAGCTTTAAGAACAGTGTTATATGGCATAGTGAGCAGCACAAAAACTGTCCGTATCATTTTGAACCATCTGTAGCTTCCAAATATTCTTTGATGGTAGTCCTAGATCACAGTACAATAATCCTACCAGGAGATGATTAAGGCACAGATCATCATGTGCAAGGCTTCCCAGTCCAGGAACAGTGCAGTTGGTACAGTTGATACACAAGACAAACCTGTGCAAAAGTACTCACAGCCACAGCTCCTAACTGCTCTTTGAGTAGGAGTTATGAGTCCAGGAAAGCCCAAACTTCTCCTTATCTCTTATTGGGGAAATGCACTTTCATGCAGAGTTAAAGCTGAAAAATCTCCAACCTATTGTTGTTTTTTCCAGCCCACAGTGCTCCATCCTTACAGTTTAAAATAGTTCTTCTTCCCTAATGAGAAGGTGTGGAAGGGGCAGTCATTGTGTGTCGGGTGGGTGGGGTGGGGGTTATGCAAGAGAGAAAATGAGACATTGAACAAATGAGCTGAACCTATTGACAGACCTGCCTATTGGAACGTTCTCTTGAAAAATTCTGCAGGGTGAATGTTTACCTCATCCTCTCTCAAAAAAAAGTTGATGTCAACTGATGTCATGGGTATTGGAAGCAAAACCATAAGATGGTACGCTGGAAAATATAAAAGTCCCCAGTTCCCCTCCCCATTTCTTTTCCTCGGGAAAATTTTTAATTCTTGATAGTGCTTTGAAAATTGCACTATTATCTCAATTTTCAGACAATTGTTTGTTATTAAAAATGACATATGCTTATTATTTAGCATATAGAAATACTTATAATTTATTTTTAATTTTAAAGAATTCAGTTGGATGCTCTGGATTTGAAGCTAGATTTTTTTTAAAAAAATGTGATGCATCTCTAACTCAAGGATATTATTTAATCCATTATTAAGATAAGATTTATCTAACAATAAGCCATGTCATATTCCAGTTCTAAATAACATTCAAATTTTATATACCACAGCAAATTCAGCCAAATGCACAAGTCAGCAAACAGATGGAAGGAATCAATGTAAAATAAGCAAACATTTTTAATATATAAAAACTTTATTTTCTTATGTTAAGAAAATGCCCTTTTGTTTTTGATTGGTTGGTAATATATTCAGAACACACAGATTTCCAACATTGCTCATTTATAGAAACAGATGGTAGACAGTTAGGTGTTTTTATCACTATTATAGAATTGTGTTAGTCTACAAAGAAGAATCATAACTGAGTAACAGAACATATGCTATACACACTTAAGGTTATACTTTAAAAATTTGGCAATCATCATCATCATCATCATCATCATCATCATCATCATCATCATCATCATCCAGTTTTTTGAAATTGTACCCAAGACAACTATTACTAATTGTTTTACCTTCACTTTCTTTTGCCAGAGTAATTCTATTTCTATTTGCTGGTGTTTGCATTTTGTCTCTTCTTTAATTCTTTCTCTTATATTCTGCTGACTCCAAGTACTGCCACATCCATTATTTGAACACCATTGGCACTTATAAAATCAGATAGGTCAATTACAAAAGGCAGCTTTGCTTACATCCTTAATACTATCTTCAATATTATTAAACAACAACATCTGCCTGTCCCAGGTCCTTGGGAGGGACTCAGTAATGGACAAAACATGCTTAACATGCAACATACAACAACATAATAACAATGGAAAATATGATGGAAACTCCCCCGATGGAGATCAGCAGAGCTCTTGCCAAGGAGAGTAGTTCATATAGACTGTAACATCTTCAAGATGTAATCTATTCAAACTTAAAACATTAATAATTTTCAATCATTACTGTAATCTCTCTTGTATAAATAAGCTTGTGGGTTTATTTATTTTTCATAGTATATAAATAAAGTAATTAGAAACTAGAAAACATGCTCATAGAAGGATTGTTCTTATCCTTAGACAACAGCATGAAAAATTAAAGTAATTCTAAAGAATGCATGAGAACTGGTATTTAACCTAGTTCTTTTACTTCATATAAGAGTCTTGTCCAAACATTTGCCAATATTCCTCTTTATATTTTTGAAAACCCTAAGAAGCATATTTTACATCCAATACTTTCAAGTGAATTTAGCTCCCAGAAGCATGCTTGTTACAGTTTTGCCTTTTTCCGATATGGATATGGATATAGAGGATCTATTTAAATTGGGATTGTTTCATTGTAACCAGATGGAAACTAAAGAATATATTATGTTCATCTTTAGAAAAATTGAATTTGAATAATGTTTTTTCCAAATAAATTATCATAGAGTCAATAATGTGACCCACATTAAGAGCGAAATAATTATAAAAACATAATAATCTGATGTCCTAAATTATGTGACTGAATGATGTGAAATTGTTTAGCCTTTAGTGCTATCTTAGAGTAGATGGTGTAGCTCAGTAAAAATGTCAATCTAGCCTACAGTTGCTATTAAAACAAATTAAAACAATTACTATTACCAGCACTACCAACCCTTTTCTAGGGTTTAAAGAAAACTTCTGTTGTTTCTTTTTATGTAACCGTTACTGAATATTTGCCAGAATACAAAGAAAATAATTGATATGTTTAATTTTAAAAGTAGAAAAAAGTTGTAAAACAAAACTACACCTAACATTTTTGTACAGGGCAGGTTGAGTAAAGAACAGATTCCTAATAGGTACCCTGGAAGCAACAAAATTTCTGGAGGGAAAGTATTGAAAAAAAAGGTCATTACAACTGCCTGCATAAAGTTGCTACATTTTTCAACATAAAATGTCAATAATATTTGATTAAAAACAGATGCATTTTTAATTATCAAGCTTTCAAAACCAAACCTTACAACTTTTCCTTGGCCCATAGTCATGTGCAATGTTGTGGGAAATATATTATACATGCTTTCTACACTGCTAGTCATATATTTGCAGATTAATTATAATGTAAATACTTTGCAGACTTATGTTTCCTAAATTATGTAATACATTATATATATGGAATCCTGAGTGTAGGTTTTTTTTCTTGAGCTGAATATGATTTTTATATTAAGGGTAAGAAAAGAAATATACAGAAAATGCAATTTCCTGCCATTGGCAAAATAATTTTGAAATACAATGCAAAGACATAAAATATCTATGTGGTATAAAGCCTTAAGGGATCTTCTACTTTCTCTAAAAAAGAGCTGAAGTTTCTCAATGCCTTAGAAAGCTATTATATTGCTCAATTATTATTTTTTTGCTTTAGTTAACTATTCTTAGAACTGATAAGTATTGAAATTTTCTGATAGAACAATTGATCAGTGGAATGGCTTGCTCCAGAAGTTATGGGTGTACCAACACTGGAGGCTTTTAAGAAGAGATTGGACAACCATTTGTCTGAAATGGCATAGGGTGTCCTGCTTTAGCGGAGAGCTGGGCTAGAAGACCTCCAAGATCTCTTCCAATTCTGTTATTCTGAAACACCTTGTGTAACCACTATTTTCTCATTTCATAGTTGATATGCTTATTTTTCATAGTCACTTGATTATGGGTGCACATGTGCTTTAAATAGAATTTGAAATCTGAGGATTTCAGTCATGACATTGTTCTTTATTACATTGCACAAAATGGAATATAAGCTATGGAAACAGCTGCTAAGAAAATACGGGTTGCCTAAAAGCTATATTTGATGGTATCATTTCAAGTCAATCCAGAGAATAACCTGATTCTGGAAATCCTTTAGATGTTAGGAGATGCTACAGTATATGACCTTTTCTTACCTATTTCTGTGAAAAAAGTTGCCTCGTTGTGTTTTTTGTCTCTTCTCTAAATTCAGATAGCTTTTTACCTACTATTTTCCAAAGTTTCAAATCCATGATATGCAAAAAATATTGCAGAGGTCAATGGGAAGCTGATATTGTAGTATTATACCAAGGAAACTGTACAGGTTTACCTACGCAGTATCAAGGGATTGAATATAACTTGATGGAAACTTTATTATTTAGTATGGCTATAAAAACACTATACATTCCATTGTGGAAAAAGAAATGGAGAATCTACTCAAATATTATTAATCCACAAGATAGTGATGTAGTTCTAACTATACTAGGAATGAAGACATGAGGCTTCATCCCAAGAAATTTCTCTAATAAAGCATTTTTCTAATTATTCTTCTCAAAACTTCCAAGGATGTTTTAGTTTAACAAAAGTAAAATTTTAGATTTAGCAACACATTGATCAAATTTCATTCTGAGTATAGTTCACAGTTTTCCACCACTGGAGTTTGGTGGTAAACTGTTTTGTTTATACAAAGTTTATACAAACATTTATTAATACTGTATAAACACAAAGTCTGTGTTAGTAGACTCCCTCCCTCCCTCCCTCCCTCTCTACCCTTTTTCCCACCTTCCTTCCTCTAATAAATAATAAAAAGTTTTTGTATCACTTGTTCTAAAAAGAAAAGTCAATACCTTCTTTTCAAAAAGAAAATAGTATGTTTTAGATTATATAATTAAATTTCAAAATATAATTGTTGCCTTCTATTGTCTTCAGAATGGAAACTTAATAGTGTAAAAAAACTGCCATATAGTTTTGCTGTTCTGTTTTCAAAATAACTAGATCAGGCACATCCAAAGTCCGGCCCGTGGGCCAATTGCGGCCCATCTTCAAATTTTGAGTAGCCTGCTGAGGAGTTGCTGCTGCCAGGCAGGGAAGCAGCTGCAGCTCCGCCCTTTCCTTCAAACACTGCCTTGGCTGGCAGCGAAGGCTGGGTCTAGATTTTCCACTCTGCGGGCAGTGCTGGGCTGCACGCTCCTTCCCAGGCAAGAGTTGCCCCGGGGGAATGTGACATAGCTGCGCAGGTCTGGGGCAGCCGAGCAGGAAGGCTTCCCGGCAGCCCCGGTGCTAAGCAACAAAGCCTCTGCTTTTTCCTGTCTTTTGTGGGCTGCTGCTGCCACACAAGAGGAGGCTCTGATCATCGCAGCTTGAGAAGATTGCTAGTGGCTGGTGGCCGAGAGTGGGAAAGATGACCGGCGGCTGTGCAGTGCTGGCGGTTTTGATGGTGGCAGCAGTGGCGAGCAAGGGAGCTCGTTGCTGTTGCTGCCACTGAGAAAGCAAGAAGTGCAAGAAGTCCCAAGCAAAAGTTGCCCCAGGGGAATGTAACATTGTTATTATTTATTATTTATTATTTATTTGATTTCTATCCCGCCTCTCTTCACCCATATTGGGGAACTCGAAGCGGCAAAAACAATACAATAAAACATCACCCTATATAATAAAATCAAAGCCACATTAGCTCACTCAATCATACATGGGGGGGGACACAAGG
>JANHGC010001365.1:166185-178098 GCA_027560395.1 Boaedon fuliginosus | reverse complement strand
TCTAAAAGTGTCCGGTCAGATTCAGCCTGGCTTTTTTTCCAGCAGCGCTCTAGGCATCTCTTCCGCCGTTTCATCCCTCGGAGCTCCTCGGTGAACCAAGGTGATCTCCGGGGTCCGCGAACGGTGAGAGTCCGCAAAGGCGCACTATTGGGATGAGTTCTTGATTAGATTCATTCATATCTCACTTTTATTTAGGACCTTGGTGTACCATACTTGGCACCCTTTCCTCCAGCTTCATCTCCATCTTCTCATTTTATCAAGTTAGTTGCACAAATACTGGCTCAGAGTCACTGAATGATCTTTTATGGCTGAATGTGGATTTAAATCCCACTCTTTCTAATTCTAGCCCAATGCATTAACATTGGGCTAGAATTATTGGGCATGGTAGTGGCTGCCCATATTTGGTTCATGTGTTGTATAGAATTTTTTTCAGGAATTCTCCATATCTGCTGACATCTTCCAACTAATCACCTTTTGATGACTGCATCCTATGTGAAACAGCATATGTAGGCTGGCACATGAGTCATTTTTAGCAAGTCTGTCTGTCCGTCTCTCTTGCTATATAAGAATTATCCTAAAGAATAAAAAAAACACAAAGTAGCAGCCACCCCATTATCTTGCCTTGAGCACCTTAGACACAAAGATACATAAAATGCTATTTTTTAAAAAAGCAAACACAAACACAAAGCACAAGTCTTGTGCTTTCAGTATGGAGAATATAAACTGAAACAAATTAAATAAAAATTTATTTCTGTTCTGAAAGCAATGTTGACTTAAATTGAAGACATGACTGAAGGAAAGGAAATAGGGTTTGGGTTGGGTTTTTTTGGTTTTTTGTGGAGAGACAAATCGCATTATGATGTATAATGCTATGGTAGTTTTGACAATAATGCATTCATTTTTTCCTGCCTCATGTAATCTTTTGCTCCTTAATTCCACACACATTTACCTGCAACTAAAGTGCATTATGTTTCAGGCCTATATCATTAAAATAATTTATCTACCAATCTCATTATAAAGACAGCATTAGTTTCTATCCTTGTTTTAAAGTTTTGAAATGGCTTGAACAATACTGAAACTCATTTCAGAACTACATTCCGGGTACGAATGCCACCACTAATATGACTATTTATTAATCACATTGTTTTCATGAACTGTGAACAAAGGAACTTAACATAGCATGGTTATTTTTGTGAGCGAAAATTGTTACTTTCAAATAATCAGTCTTCAAATATTCTATGCACAGATATTTTTACTACTGACGATTGAAAAATGTTGTATGTTAACAATAGAAATTTCACCTAACACATTGAACTACTAAGCTAAGCTAAACTTGGTTTTGATTTAGTATTTAATGTTAACCCTGCTGTTGTTCTTTGTAAATAATGATTTACAGTTTAGCATATGCAGTGTGAACCTAGACAATGGTAGTTTATTCAGTAAATCATGGATAAGAAATTCTGGGTTATATAACATGTGTGAACTCAGACTATAACAGGTTGTTGTTATGGCACCAGGAAATTTTGGAAACTGAATTACCAACACATCTGAAAAGCACAATTATGAACTAAATTAAAGCTGCTCTAAGTCAGATTAAGTGTCATTTTAGAACTTCCTGATAAACATATATTGGGTTTTGATTGATTATGCACCATCAAATTCTTTTTTTCTACTTCTAGCAATTATGTTAGATAGATTTTCTCCATGATGTTCTATCCCCAACCTGGTCTTTAACAGTACACTCATCAGTACTATATCCATTGTCTTCTTTTTCTCTTTCCTTCCATTTTTTTTCTGGCATTACAGTCTTTACAAAAGAGTTGGGTCTTTGCCTAATGTGTCCAAAGTAGAATAATTTGAATCTGGTTCTTTGTGCCTTGAGTAAGAACCTTGTGTTTATTTATTTATTTTATTTATACCCCAACTCTCTTTCTCAGTCAAGGGGAACTTGAGGTGTTGATTTGTTCAAGATCCATTATTTTGTTTGTTGTTTGTTTTCTTGGCTGTAAATGGTATTCTCAGGAGTCTTCACTAACATCAAATTTCAAAAGCATCAATACTTTAATAATTCTTCAAAATCCAACTTTTACTACTAAATATAGTATAATAATGTAATAATAATATAACAGAGAATGCCATGGATTGCACAACTCTGACCTTTGTAAGGTATAACACATGACAGTTGAATATCTTTTCAAAGACCTTTATAATGTGCTAGATTGTGACATTTTTTATTGCTTGTTCTTTTACAGCTGATGCAGACATCAAAAGTATGCAACTTTCTGTCCTATCCACTGTATTAATATCTTCATTGTCAATTCTAAGCCAGCTTGTACCTGTCATTCTTAGTTTGTTTTTCTTTATATTTAATTTTGGCCCCCTTTTTCTCTTTCCTTCTTGACTTTTATGACTAGACCTTGCAGATCCTTTGCATTTTTGACTGTCAGAGTAAGGTTATCAGAACAGTGTTAGTTCTTCCTCCAGTTTTAAAACCATGCTCACTTTCTTTCAATCCAGCTGTTCTTAATGTATATTTAGCATAGTGGTTGAATAAATGCAGATAACCCTTGGGTTACAATGGCAATTGGGATTGGTGTCACTAAGTGATGTAATCATAAATCATGATGTCATGTGAATAAATTGCTTAGTGATGCCTTGAAGTTCATAAGCTTTTCCCCAGCCAGCACCTGGCCGTACTTTCATGCTATATTTGAGCTGCCCCACCTCCTTTAAGCAATTTGATGTTGATACACTTCCTCTAGTTCTGTCCATGTATCAGAGGCTTTGTTCTGATTGTCTGAAGGCAATTTTATCTATGAAGAAAGCCAAATAATTTTGCCACATTTTTTTTAAAGCCAGCTTTGGTTGCTTTATCAGCTACTAGCTGCTTACCCAGCCTTGCTTGGTTTTTTTTTATTGGACTGCCATCTTCCTTCCTTCCTTCTCTCTCTTTCAGTTTAGGCTGTGCTGCGAGGGAAGGGAGTCGGTTGTTTAACCTTTTTCTCTGGGAAAACGGAGCTGCTTGGAGGCAGACAGGTCTGCGCTGATTTTATACAAAATCCTCCTGTTGCTCCCTAAAGGCAGCAAGGCAGCTGCGGGCAGACACGCATCACTTTTCTACCTATTGACAGCAAAATCTTTTTAAATTAACCCTTTGCTGCATGGGAAGGGAGTCCCTTATTTCTCCGGCTCTTTGGAGAAAACAGAGGTGCTTGGAGGCAGACAGGTCTGTGCCTCACTTCTGTACCCCTTGAGTCGGAAAGCATTTGAAATTTACCGTTTGCTGCATGGTAAGGAAGTCCCTTATTTCTGTAGATCCTTCGGGAAGACGAAGCTGCTTGGAGGCAGACAGGTCTGTGTGTTGGTTCTCTACCCCTTGAGGTGCAAAGGCAGCAAGGCAGCTACTGGCAGGCACACCTCGCTTCTCTACCCCTTGAGGGGGAAAGCTCGCCAGTGCTTCCTTATCTCCCCCCTCTGTTGCCCCCACCACCCCAAGCCCCTAACTCTGCTGCCTGGAAAGAGGCTCTGGGAGTTGGTGCAGGTGAGAAACCGGGAAGCTGCTCTGCGGCCGCAGGGGTCATGGTCATAGGAGAGCAATAGGATGCGGTGGCCAATTCGCATTTCCGTGCTTGGAAAGGCAGCAGAGTTAGGGACTCAGGGTTTGGGGGCAAGGCAGAGGTGCAGCCCCAGCACTTCCCTGAATGGATCCGGAGCACGTAAAGGGAAATTTTGCGTCCCGACCTCTTGGCCTTCCATGTCCAGGACCCCTCCGGCTGCAGAGCTGGTTGACAGTTTCTCCCCTGCAGCAAGTCCCTGCGACTCTTTGCAGGCAGCGTAGGTTGTGGGCTGGAGCGGTGGGGACAAGGCAGAGGAGCGGTTGAGCATGGAAAGTGCAGGGTGGGGGCTGGCACTTTTCTCAGCGACTGAATCGCTCCATCAGCTGGCGTAAGGAAATGACGGGCACGCAGGCTGTCAGGAGGACAGGACCATTCTGAGGCAGTTGCAGCACATGCGTAATAGAGACATATCGTGCACACGCAGTAAAGATTTTTTTGCGATGTTGCTGGTATTTTGGGGGGTCCCCTTTTCCCCCTTTTTAGGTGAAATAGGGGGCAAGGAATTTTTGGACCTTCCCAGTGCTGATTTCACAACCCTAAGGTAGGCATGTGTGAAATTTGGGGCAGATTGGCATAGAACTGAATTTATGTATACGGCACATACAAACCCACAGCTCTGTTTTATATATACAGATGGCCATTGCTGAACTAAATTAGCCTAGTCTTACTGATCCATGATTTAATAATATAATTCATTGCTTGGATTACTACTGGGGTCCAGAGATTGCTGTTAGTATAGAAAGCAGCTCTCCAATAAAGTGAAGTAGATAAATTAGACCATATACTGTACATGAATCTAGGAAATACAGCACTGGTTTCCCAAATGCTTCCATATCCAATTTCAGATGTTGAAATTAATCTATAAAGGCCTAAAGGTTCAGGATGAGAAATTTAAATGATTGCCTCCCCCAATACTATCCAACCTAAGATCAGCTGAGGAGGTCTATTATTGTTCCATTGGTAGATTTGGTTCCCAGGGGTGCAGCTTTTTCTTTTAGGGTACCCACTTAAGAATTTCTCTCCTGAGGGATGCTTGATTGCTCTGTTCCACACATTGATTTCCTTCAGAAAATGATTAAAATATTAATGGGATAACTTCTTCTCCAAAAGTAGAAGCCTTTAAAAAATTTAAATTCTTATTATTTTGTATTAATTTTTTAATGAGTTTTGTTTTTAATATAGCTGTGGAGAGCTTTGGATGGGATTCCAAAAAGTTGCTCAAAGAGCATGGATTTGGAATCTGTTGGCAACAGCTGTGCAATTTCAGGAAAAGACACTGCTGCTTTCAGGACTTGTAGACAAATGCTACATTCCTACCTCTTTGCTCCTTGAAAATACCTTTTGGAAATCAAGCCTGATTAACTGCGCAAGCTTGGCTTTTATTATTTTTTGTCCTTGCTTGAATGTTTTTATAGTGTAAGACTTTCCTCCCTCATTTCTGTCTCTTTTTGGAGGATAAAGGGTATAGAAGCAAGCAAGCAAACAAGTAAATAAGAGACCATAGCCTTCAAATAGCAAAATATTAATTTTATGATATGAAAATTTTCCTTATTCCAAGGTTTTTAAACCTTGAATGTCACATTACAATTACAAACAGCAGTTGGTTTAGGTTCATCTGAGATCCCAGAGATGGAATAACGAAAAGTGTTAATCCGCCTTCTCAAATAGAGGCATGAATCATTCACAACACACACAGGCAGAATGTTTTTGTGCAGATTAAAAGGGACTGTGACAGCACCAGCATTACCTTTTGCAGGCCTCTTCTGCCCAGTATTTCAGTGACCCTAATTGCAAGACAGGATTAGCTTCAACATATACAGAGGGCACCGGGCTGACATTTTGGAAGCAATCTTTGTCTAGAAATACGCACAATAAGCAGATACTGTAGATGGTGGGATCGTTATTGTTATTTGCAGAATTAAATGGCATGTGCTGAAGAGAGCACTAATTTAAACAATGCTTCCTTTATACTTAAAACAGTTAATGTTCACCTATTGACCTAGGAATATGGAGAGGATTTCCTATGGTCCTTAAAAATGAACCAACACATTGCAAGAAACATTAATGTTCTTTTTAGCATATCCTGGTTTCTTGTAAGTCTTTAATCAGGTGGCAAGACTGGAAAATTGCAACTAACTCAACACTTCCCCCATCCTTTTCTTTCTCATTTTCCCATTCTGCTTTTTAACAGAGAAATGCAGCTTTTATTTTCTTTTTACAAGCATGGAAAAAAAATTCTGTTATGCGACAAAGTATAAAATAATTCACTAAGTCTCCTAGGCCAGTGTCAGCTACTGTGCGAATTCTGCTTTATTTCATTAAGACCCAGGTTTGGGGTTCAGCTAAATGTTATGTACTTCCTACCATAAATCCATATTCATATCTGGGCCACTCCTGATTTCAGTGGCATCACTGACTTCTGCATTGGTACAATTCATTCCTCCCCCCCCCGCTTATGCTTCTATGATCTTCTGATCTAAACACTATCCAGTGATTTTTCTTATTTAACAATATCCTCCCACCCAACAGAGACAAGGTTGTCAGCAAAAAAATAACAAACATGTATCTGCAAGTAATGGGATCTTGTTTTCTTCAGGTTTCTGTAAATTATCTATAGTTAGTTAGCTCAAGTGTTCAGTCTTAACATGGTAGATGAAGACGGGGCATTTGACAAGAAAACAACAACCAGAAATTGACAAGTTGGAACTGAGAGGTTGACGACCATGTGATTTCCCACCCCCCAGGCCATCTGAGAAAATGGAAGGAAATTACATGCTACTCTCCATCTACCTTCCACTTTGTATTTTTCTGGTCCTTCTTCATATCAGTTCTGGGGAAGTGAGAGGATGTGGGGGCCAGTTATGTCCTGAATGCATGCCCTCTGCTGAGTTAAAATGGAGTCTTGTCCACCCTCCCACTCCAAGGGACATTTGTGATTTCTGGACCAGGGTCCTTATATATTTCCATTTCTGAAAGAAACCTTGCACTGAAGTTAGGATAAATATTTCCTCTTTTTCCTTCATACACACATAATCAGAGTTGAAGAAAAGTTCAAGATTTCACTTTCTTCTTCCGTTTCCCTCCCCATCTCACATACATTGATTTTAATCAGACTACATACAATCTCTATTGCACAAAAACAGGGTTCACATTCAAATTCTCAAGTGCAATATAGCATATTTCAAACTTATTCAGAGATGTGCTTAGTTATACTAATTCAAAGTGCAAGATTTGTTGGCCTTTTCTAATCTTCCCCAACATGACCGTTCATGTGCTTTTTCAAGATTTAGCTTCTCTTTTCTCCATCTTTTTTCCATTAGAATCACCTTGCTTACTTTCCAAGGATTTTCAATAACCTTTGTAAGAAAGACAATTACATTTTGCACTTATCAATTTCAGAAAATTTCCTTCTCATAAACAAGGTGATATTTTGCTTCAGCTAACAGATGTTACCGAAGATATTTCTAGATTAACTTGTGGTGGTTTTAACAGTACACACATATCATCCCCAACCTAGGATAGTTACTAATCTGGTTTTAAAGCCAGCACTTGTGAGCCTTTCTTCAACCTCAGCACAACTGTGTGTTCTTTTTCTTTGACCTGCTCCACAGAAAAGCAAGCCCATACCAAGCTCTAAACTGGACAACAGCCTTGCCAGTTTCTGACAAAGGTCCTTGCAGATTAACTTGATGGTGAATTGATAGATGAGGTCACGACATCACCATTTCCCACCGTTGACTCATTGCTGTGCTTTCACAGGGGTTAATGACCACTTCTCTCATGCTCTCACTGCTATCTCCCACCATTTCTGTGTCCAGGCAATAGCGGGTAGCCATATGCTCAATGTGAGAACCAACTTTATTCCAGCGCTATTAAAAGAAAAATGGGAAATTAAGATTAACCTTATCTTATATTTAAGAAACTCTTCTAAAATATCAAAGTTAGTTCAATGATCAGGGCAGTATTTTTCTGCAGGCAGGCAAAGATTGCTATCTCTCACTATGCCACGGAGATTTAGGGAGTTTCAAGGAAAATTTAGTCCACTGACTGATATCTCCCCAATCCAAAGGGGTTACCTGGGGAGCAGTTTGATCATTGGACCAAATAGAATTCCTACCTCATGCTTTATGATATATGTCATCTGTTGACTTGTAAACAAAAAGGAGAAGAATTATTTAAGAAAAACAAGTGGAAATTCAGTACCCAAACTTTAGGAATTTTGCAAAGTGTTCACAGCAATGCTGATTATAATATTTTGTTGCTGTTCAGTCACTTCTTTGTGATCCAATAGATAATAGTTCACTAGGATTTCTATTAGTGATTGAGTTGTTCTAAGCTCATGCTGGAAATATCATAACAATATCTAACCATTTTATCTTCTGTCAACCTCTTTTTAAGAATCTATTCAAAGCCAAAGTATCACCAAAATATGTGGAAAATATATTCTCATTGCCCAACATATCATTTAAAGAAAGCTGCTTCAAAATCTATCAACAGTTATCTGTTCAGATACCAACTTAATAAGGATGAAGCAATGGATAGGATGAAGCAATAAAACATATCACAAATTTGGGGATAAATGTTTCATGTGTGCAATCATTTGTTGACAAATAACACATCATGATGAATCCCATCTGGTTTAGCCTAACCGTGCACCAACTTTTGGAAAAACAATCATAGTTAGCTATTGGACTATTTCCACAATTTACTTATAATTGATATAATTTTGCTTTTAACTATTGCCTCTTAAATTTTAAACCAAGCCCAATGTGTGATATGACTGTTGATAGCATCAGACATCAACATTTGGCACTTAGACAATATGACTGTGAGCTGTGATGCCGCATGGTTAGAATGCAGTACTGCAGGCTACTTCTGCTGATTGCTGGCTGCCTGCAATTTGTCAGTTTGAATTTTACCAGGTTCAGTGTTAACTCAGCCTTCCATCCTTCTGAGTTTGGTAAAATGAGGACCTAGATTGTTGGGGGCAATATGCTGACTCTGTAAACCACTTGGAGAAGGCTGTAAAACTACTGTGAAGTGGTATATAAGTCTAAGTGCTATTGCTATTGCTATGATGTGACTAATTTTCAGAGCTTTGTCAGTTTTATCTGTCCTATCCCAAGCAAAATCAAGTAATTTTTGACATTTTCCAAATATTTTCAATGGCATCAATGACCATATTTTTTCCCCACAGACATTACTACTCTTAGTATGTGGCATGGTCCTTCTGGATTAGAATAGCAGATAAACTCAAGTAAAACAGTAAAAAGAAATGAACCAAGGAAAGGGGGGCAAAAAAAATCCGCTTAGATCTATACTAGTACACAATGCTGGAGGAGACTTTAATATTCCTGATCTTGGTCTCACCTGCTTGCCGTCCCCTTCTTTGCAAGGCAAAAGCATCACCTGGGAACCTGGAAAGAGGGTATGTATGGACAAGCATAACTGTTGAAAGTGGATTTGCTGGTTATATGTATATATCCATTCCTGAAACAAAGAAGAATG
Source organism: Boaedon fuliginosus (assembly GCA_027560395.1). Classification (NCBI taxonomy): domain Eukaryota; kingdom Metazoa; phylum Chordata; class Lepidosauria; order Squamata; family Lamprophiidae; genus Boaedon; species Boaedon fuliginosus. The sequence goes on along the minus strand of JANHGC010001365.1, from coordinate 168,973 downwards.
CATCTCAACATATTTCTTTAATTAAATTCATTATATCTTGCATTTTCTTTCCTATTCAGTGTTAATTTCTTTCCAACTACTTTCTCACTTTTGCATAAATCATTACAAGCATAGTTTTTTTTTCAAAAAATTCATTTCTTTGACTCTATTAATACTCCAGTAGTCAGGACTTTGATGGGAGGATACAAAATATACTGATTTATTCATCATTAGTTCTTAACATGCCTACATTGTGTGACTCTTTGGGATCTTTTTAGATAAGGCAGGATTGGAAAGGATTCAGGTATTAAAAAAATATTTATTAAATGTTTATGCACAAAACATTAAAATATTAAATACTAATATTTTAAAATACCACCCTTCCCCTCACCCAGTCTCTCACTTTTGCCAGGAGGACATTAACAGTAGCTAATACACAAATAAAATGAAAATAATTTAAAAAGGAACAGAAGCAATTATAATTTTGTGAAGTGAATTTAAAATGTCTATGTGAAAAGTAACCTGTTTCCTGAAAGTGACATGAATACAGGTAGTCCTCAACTTACAACAGTTCATCATTGATATTTGTGAGCTGCCTCGAGTTCCCTTGACCAGGGAAATGAGGCGGGGTATAAATCAAATAAATAAATAAATTAGTGACCATTCAAAGTTTCAATGGCACTGAAAAAACAACTTATGACCATTTTTAACATTTATGTCCTTTTGCAGCATCTCCATGATCATGTGATAAAAATTCAGATGCTTGGCAACTGGTTCATACTTATGACCATTGCTATGTCTCAAAGTCATCTGATCACTTTCTACACCCTTTTGACAAGCAAAATCCATGGGGAAACCAGGTTCACTTTACAGCCTTGTTACTAACTTAACAATTGCAGTGATTCACTTAACTGTGCCAGGAAAGGGTGTAAAGTATGGCAAAACTCATTTAAACAAATGACTCACTTAAACAACAAAAATTTTGGCCCCAATTGTGGTAATAACTTGAGGGCTACTTGCATGGATCTCTAGGAACATAGCAGTCTTCTAAGTTTATACTAAAATGACTTGGCCCCTCAATGTCAGGCTCTGACCCAGTTAGCCATTAAAATTTAAAATCTACATACTGTAGATTTTGTACTGGGAAACATATATTCTTATTTAATCTATATGTTCCTATGTCTATCTCATATTTCTATGTTCCTATTCCTGTTCTTATTCCTACCCATTTAGCTTCTTTAAATCTTTCCTTTTCCCCTCAGGACTTCAGCTCTTGTAGGCAATCTCAGTCTATCTGCATATGATAACACTTTTTCATTCATTTATAGACTTGCCAGTGGGCTTTTCTCTCACCTTCCCCTCTCCTAGCACTCAGAATACACTATTTCTGGAGCTGGTGTAGATGGCTTTGCACCCGAATTGCTACACACAGTGGGTTTGCAGGTTTGCAGACCCTCGTTTGGGCTCTTTTCTTCCCCTCTCAGCTTTGCCTCTCAGCTGATCTTGAAGATCCAAAAATGGAAATTTTCTCTCCAGTTTTCTCTGAATACTGATCGGACATGCTGGTCTTTGTGAAGGAGTGTTTCTTTTCTACATTCCTGCTGTCCTCTGGGCTGGGCTCTTTTCTCCTTTTCTGGGCATTCGTCACACCACCTTTAATATCAATTTCTTTAAATATTTCTCTGTATTATCCCTAACAGGATAGAAAATCTGCACATATACCCAGTACTACAGGGGCTTTCATTAATGGTGCTTTATCTTGTGGCCCCTTTTTCTGAATTAGTTGGCCTTCTGTTCCTGATTTACAGTGATAATTGCTATCTCCTCTATGCCTGGCTAGTAGAATCACTTTAGGAATCTAAATAATATCTGATCCCTGCCTATATGTCTTCACCAAGGATTCTCATGACTTACAGTATTTGGAGAATTTCTTCTGTATACTTTTGAGACACCACTATTTGTTCATGTTTTTCTTTAGTTTAGTCTATATATATAAAACAGAGGTATGGGTTTGTATGTGCTCTATACAAATCCACACCTTGCACCAATCTTGCCCAAATTTCACACACACCTTCCTTAGGGTTGCGAAATCAGCACGGGGGTGGGGGTGGTCATAGACTTCTTTGTCCCCTTTCTCCACCTCAAAAAACATGACAAAGGGGATACCCACCACCACCACCACCATCACCACCAGCAAAAACAGCTCTCACAAAAAAGTTCTACTGAGCATGTGCAGGACAGCCCCTTTTTTAAAAATGCCACTTTTTTCAAATGAAGCTTAGCTGAGGAAAGGGGAAGAGTGGGGAGGAGGAGCACTCTGCAAGCCTCGTATTCAGCCTGAAAGATACTTCAGCTGCATTCATCATTCTGGCACAAATATACTTTCTTTCAAAAAATAAAATAAAATAAACCCCAAGCAAGGCCAGGTCATCAGTTAGTAGTATATAAATATCAGGTTAGTTAAATAGCTAACCTGATATTTATATAATACTAAAACTCTATTTTTTGTAACCTTCAATTAGGTGAAACAGCACATGACAGGGCACTGAATCAACAGATCTCAAGTGGGCTAATTAAAAGAAAGCATCCAAAATTCATTATTCCTTCAGATTGAAATTGGCACAGTTGTGGCTGATACAGCAGCACTGGGCTGCCACAATCAGATGTGGTCATGTGATTGTCATTTCCAATGTTCCCTGCCATCTTTCCCCAAGGAAAGTCAACAGGGTAAAGCAGGGGTGGGTTCCTACCGGTTCGCTGGTTACCCGCTTTGTGGGCGCGCTTTCTGAATGTCTGTCAAAAGCGCGCT
>JANHGC010001365.1:122408-137152 GCA_027560395.1 Boaedon fuliginosus | reverse complement strand
TGTGTTTTTACTCTATGTCTTGGCCGCCTCGAGTTCCCCCAGAAGGGGTGAAGAGAGGCGGGATATAAATCTAATAAATAATAATAATAAATAATAATAATAATTTTATTTGTACTAAATTAGGAGTTTTCTTGGTGGAGAATAAAATTTCCCAGTTTTGAAAGCTCACGGTAGTGGGAGATTTCCATGATGCATTTAGATGGCTGGACTTCTCAGTTTTATCACATACAGAAAAGGTCTACAAGAGTTTATACTGAACCCGCGAGAGCTAAAAGGGGGCCAAGGGCACTCGAGTTCTGAATCCAATATCCCTGCACACATGGCCTGAATGTCTGAAGAGGCATCTGGAAATATGAAAGAGCTTGAATTTACCTAATTGAGAACTTTATGTATTGAACAAAGAGGAACCTGAGGGCGAAGTGTCAAGCTAAACTCCTATACTCTGTTCAAAGGCTGAAATAGTGCTGTCTGTGCTAATTTTTATGGTGCATCTAAAAGGAACTGCATGTTATCCCATCCTGTTTTGTATGCTTTTGCTTCTAATTAGTAAAAGTATTGATAATCGAAAATGTTTTCATGAAACAATGGTTAAATATGTGTATTTAGGCTTCCTTCAACTGAAGTTTCAGAAAAGATTTCCAATAGCTTAACATGCTTAAGGTCAACAATCAGTTGGCATTCTTCTCAGTATGCAATTAACCCTTCCCACTTCAAAAAAGCTTGTGGGTTGCTTTGAGTTTCCTATTTTGAACCTTAGTCACTTACTTGATGGGCTCTGTGGGATCTGTTCGCTTGGCTTTTTGCTCTGGAGAAAGTTGTTCCCATTTAAAATGAAGACTCCAGTCAAATCCTAAATATGAAATGCACCGAAAGAGATTAAGAAACAGATGTCAACCAGTTGTGATCATGAACTTTCAAGCAATGTCATTATTTAGGTTATAATAATTACAACCAGGAGTTTGGTAGCAACTTTTCAGAGTAACAAAATCTATTAAACTTACCTGACAAGTGGTTATGCAAATGAAGTTCACATGTGGGAAGATTACAAGTGTGTCATCAATTAACAATTTGTAATGCATTAAAAACACTGTGCTTGTTATAATGCTATTTTGATATTTAACAGTCTCTCCACTAATTGTTCCAAAATATGGAATGTCCTGGGAGGCTGGCTGAGTGAGGTTGATAAGTTTCTGTCTCAGTACTTTTCCTATAAAAGAACATCCTCTGACTCGACCTACTACCTAGAACTGAAGATATTCCATCTTCAACCTTGGATGGGGTCCACGTGAATGGTATTCAAGCTTAGAATATTTCTGAATTCCCAGCTCCTGTTCCACAACTTCACAGCTTCATCTTCATCTTCACAGCACAGCACAGCTTTATCTGATGTAGCAGTTGTGGTCTTTTTTAGATCAGGAATCCATTCAGTCAATCATATACCACTCATTTCATAGCTCAACTACTGCAATGCACACTATGTGGGATGGCTTCAAATGGTCCAGCAATAGCAATAGCACTTGCACTTATATATGTACACTTCACTGAGCTTTACAGCCTTCTCTAAGCAGTTTACAGAGTTAGCATCTGGGTCCTCATTTTACTGACCTCAGAAGGATGGAAGGCTTGAGCCTGGTGAGATTCAAACTGCCAAATTGCAAGCAGCCAGTGGTCAGCAGAAGTAGCCTGCAGTACTGTATTCTAACCACTGTGCCGCCACAGCTCAATGAGTATGAGCAGTGATGGACATTCTAGATGGGCCCATATGACACCACTGGTTTGGGAGCAGAGTTCTGGTTACTAATATATTTCCAGGTGTGATTTAAGGTGCTGGCTATGACTGATTACTTTATGGAGTGCCTATGTTCCATGTGATGTGATCTGAGAGAGTTGGTATGCCGAAATCATCAAAATCTTCAGTCATCTATTTGGAACCCCAGAAGTTGTGTATCTCTGCCCTCTATAGTAAGATCCCCTGATATTTTTATTTCTCTCATCTTGCTGGCATTCTGGAAAGCCTTAATGGGATGGTTTCAGTTTTTCTCACTTGCCCACTGATCAGCTCCAGCTATGCAGTTCCTTGGCCCTGGGGTTGGGAACCCCTGGATTAAAGCATCAGGCTAGAACTAGGAGACCAAGAGTTCAAATCCTGATTTGGATACAAAAGCAGCTGGGGGCCATAAGGCATTCATTTTTTCTCCTAGGAAGTTGGCAATGACAATGGCAAACCACTTCTGAAAAGTCTTGCCAAGAAAATTGCAAGGACTTGTCCAGGTGGTTTCCAAAAAACAGACACAACTGAACAGAAGAGATTTTTTTTATCCTGTTGATTTTATTTACATTACCAAGAATCAGTCTGAATAGAATAGAATAAATTAATAGAATAAATTAAATTAAGTTAAATTAAATTAAAATGTTGACTTTGTTTATATTTGGAGTCCTTATGTCAAACTTGTGTCTGATAATACTTCTGTGTAAATTCTGTACCACATGGAAGCCAGAGGAGCATTGCTGGCAGATGATGGTATATATCATGTTAGAGGAAACCTTCTGTAGGCTTCTTGAGGGATAAAATTGTTGGGGCCAGTGATGTAGGTAAAGCAAACATCCAAATTTGCTATGGGGTCTGATTCCGATGTTAGCCTGAGTTTCCAGTTGTTTTTGATTGATTGCAAGAAGCTGCTTTCGGTTGGATGGTGGTTTGACTGAAAATATGGGTTTGCCAATCAGTGCCTTAAAATGCATTATCCAGTTTGTGTTGTCAGTTATTATTAAAGTATTGAGTGCCTTGAGCTGTCAGTTGCAGGTGATGATTAGTGGTTTTCTTTTTGTGGTCTTTTTTGTGATTCCCAAATTGTGGGAATCAATTTGACTATTGATTGGTTTATTGATCTCACCAAGTGAATTCAGATTCCTGAATGCCTGGTTATAGCTATAGTGGACTTGAGATGTTGCTAACAAAGTTATTTTGAAAAATGGAAAAAGTAGTAATATTCTGATTTTGAAGCAAGAGGAGCATTGCTGGCAGATGATGGCATATATCATGTTAGAGGAACACCATCTGTAGGCTTCTTGGGGGATAAAACTGAAGATAGGATTGAAGTTGTGTGTTATTTACCCATTTTTTAAAAGGCAATTTCACCTACTAATAAAACATGTTTTTCTGGAGCATAGATTTTATATTTTTGTAATGTTAGAGAATATTCATATCTCTATTTCTACATATCTATCTATCCACCCTAAGGTGGATCAAAAATCTTTTTAACATTTTATTAATAAGTGGCCTATGCAGATTCCTCTTTTCTGTATTCTGATTGTTTTAGTAATTTTTCATATATTTCTTTTCAGTTTTTTTGTACCTTATATTTCTTCACTTTCTATAAAACTTTGTAGGAAATATTTTAGATTTTCTTTTAAAAAACAGTAAGACCATTTTATATTTTTGCTTTGTCCCACTTGAGGATAATCATAGTTGTCTACCACAAGAAATATTTATAACAATACAGCTGTGACGATGGACATTAAAGAGAACTTGAATTAGCAATGATACTGATCTTACAAGTACCCAGTAAAGTTTGCTAAGAAAAATTAAAAGCCAAAAGAAAATCTTGACTAAAATCTACTGGTCAATTAAAAGAATTAATATCTTAGTGTATGAAACTGGTTTGCTCTTCCATTTTCTTTCTTTCTTTTTTCTTTTTTTTGAAGTAAAGATGATTCTGGAAAATTTTCATGAATCATTGTTTATTTCACTATACCAAGAACTTGTAACCTCAGAGCAAGTACAATGTTTAAAAATATTATTTTAGCATTGGTGTAACACCAGACTTTATTCTTTAATTGATAGGTATAATTTCCTATTACATGAATAATATGAGAAACTATATAGTTTTATTTTTTTTGTTTATGTGGATTGGGGAAAAGAGACAATCCAAGCTATGGGCTGAGTTAGCATATTGTGAACAATACTTATCAGAATATATAGCTCTATTAATTCCATACTTAGCATTTCTTATAGATTTTGTTCATATACTTATTGAACCTATCATGGGTCTATCTATCATGAGTACAAACTCACATCCTCTTAGATCCGAAGAAGCTGCCACATAAGCAAAAGTGTCCAAATTGATAATATCAATAACTGGACTCACCACATGGGTTGGATCCTGATAATAATAAAGAAATCAGGTCAAGTTTCTGAAAGCCATTGTCTTTTTAACACAAAATATGTGTCCATAGGAGATGATTTATTTGTCTTTCTTTTGCTTATTGATTACATGGAAGACCTATTGCATTTCCAGGCACTGAAACTAATATATACAATACCTGGGGAACATATGATTATGTCATTAGATGCAACGATGACAACTAAGAAGGTAGTGAAAGTAGCAAAAAGAGAGAGGTCTTTGTAGGATATGGTTAAGAATTAAAAGTAATACAATATTTATAATACATTGGTTCTGTTTTAGGTTCAATTTTCTTCCACATGTTCTTTCATGTTTACTGCTCTTTATTTTAGCACAAATATTACACTATACTAAAGACAGTCACTAAATATTGTTGGTGACCCTTATTCTTGCTATTTTGAAAGGAAAAACAGTTTCTACTACAGCTAGCCGGTTCTAGCAGTAGTAACACTTAACCGAGAAGGAGGAATGCTGTGCTACTAGCTCAGAATCAACAGAATATCATTTTTGGGGAAACAAATGATAGAACAACCTTTTGTTGTTCTCACAGAAAGGCTGTGCTTCATCCCAAATGATGCCACATGGCAAAAAATGTGTGTTATTAAAAAAGGCATTCCTCTCTCAGAAGAAATCAATTCATTATTTAATGAGTTAAAAATTAGAAAAATGATCAGAGCTATAATTCAATTAATTTTTATGTTACTGTAGTGATGTGGGAATCTTTGTTTAGTATATTTGAGTCTTTTTCTGCTCTCATATGATCAGCAGTCGGAATTTATGTACTAACTGACCACTTTGAGATCTTTTCTGAAAGCATCAGTAAATAAATATGGGATCCTTCCATGTGAAAGAAGTATGAATGAGTTTATTGGGCACAAAATTAAATAACAAATCCAAACACCCAATCTAGTACCAATTGAATACCTACAGCTGTGCTCTCTTGGAATTCTGGGAGTTAAAGATCACGTTTCAACAGTGGGATGGTAACACAAAGAGCAGAAGCATTCATAAAAAACAAGGAGAACATGTCAAAATGCTTTTCATGACTTTTTAGACAGCATGACATCATCTCCTGTGATAATTACTTTTTGCAACCCCTACATTTACTGTTCGTTGTTTAGAAAGCGTAGAAATTTTGTTCAATCATTTCATGGAGAATTATACATAATTTGGAAGCATTTGTTTACTTAACGCAATGATTTTTATCTTGCAGATTACAGTCAATATAAACATAGTAAAACAAACAAAATATTATTTAAAATTAAAATACAACAGGGCTGAGAGGAAGGAAAGGCAGTTTACCACTGAGCAAGTTTATGAGATAGATTTTACTTTTCTTCTTTACTCTTTTTTACAGAGATTGTTAGGTGTGGAAAAATTCAAATCAGGTTTTTAGGATAATCTGTGCCTCCCTCTTTTTCCATTTATGGATTTTTCTCACAGGGGAGTTAGTGGTGAAAGGCAAGGGAAGGGAGAAGGGGAAGGGAAGGGAAAAGGGGAGGGGAAGGGAATGTTCTAGTTGAGCAGAATTCTGAGATGGTCTTCAGGTCCATTCTCCTGCTAGGGATCCTTCCCTAACAGCACTTCATGCTTATGGCCCAATAAAGGGAAGATCTCATCAAATCATTAAGCAGATCAATCAATTTGAAATATATACATGCATACATACATAATAGGTTAATTGCCAATGGGTCAACAAGAAAGCAACCAAAGGGAGGACATGCAAGTATTTGAATACTTATCAGACTATTAAGTTGTCCTTTTAAAAATAACTATCTTTTCATAAATGTGAGGGTTCTATGCTTTCTAAGGACTGGACACAACACAGCATAACTAAACTGTACACAATGCTGTATTGCAGCATACACCTCCCCCCAACAACAGGCTATTGCTTTGGGTCAATTCTAGGCTTTGCAAAGTGAAGTTTCTATGTAAGTATGTCTTTAATATTCCATCCTTTATACACAGTCTTTTAATACTCAGTTTAAATTCTCAAGGTCCATAAAGCAGCATACAATCTTTGCCTTTTTCCAAAAGTTCTTGCATGATTTGGGATAAAATGCTTTCAGTATGGCTGCTCTTCTTCTAGTTGCTCCCAAGCTCCAGGTCAGGGTCCAAGCTCTGCTCTTAATCAGAGCTGTTTTTGAGCACCCCAACTGAGCTCCCAAGCCAAGCTCCATGCATGAATCCCACCAAGAAATGCTGCTTATTGTAGGGGTGACCTCCGGAAATACTGGGTGTGAATCACAAGAGCTCTCTGGATTTGCCCCAGGCCCACTGAACTAAGGACCATAACGGAGTCTGAACCTTCCTGAAGGGAAGGTTCAGCAAAGAAGCATGGTGGGAGAGGTAGAGGGGACACACAAGTCCTCTCCTTCATCCACCGTGAACTCTAGCCGAAGATCAGACGGGACGGAGCCAGAAATGGTATCCATTTAGCCTGGAGCACCCTGGGGAAAGCAAGCGCAAGAGGAAGAGGAAGAGACCCAATCAGAGACTGGACTGGGTAAACCGAGATTTGGAGTGAGATTACGATCCCCAAAATAAAATTTAAAGCCAAATTGCTGTGAATGGGAAAGCGGCAAAAGGAAAGTGAGGCAGCACATTACCAGAGAGTGGTCTGTCTCTGAAACCCCTCCCCCAGATTGGCCTGGAGGAGGCAGATGGAACTCTGGAGCTTTGACTGAGCAAGAGAATTTGGATTAAATTTGGACAAAAACTGCACTCTCTGGAATTAAATATACTTTGGGAATCTATCTTTTTGTTTCTATCTCTTTTTTTTAATGGATAATCACGAATGGAAGAGCCCAGCCGTGGCTCGAAACCACTATACTGCAATTCTTGATGCTTTACGAACAGTAGGAACGGAACTTAAGAACTCTATGTCTGAAATACTGTTTAAAATGGAGACTTTTGAGGGGAATACTAACCAACTAGAACAACAGGCAATGCACGGTGCAGAGAAATTTGGAGAAGCGGCAGGCAAGTGGACAGACAAAGCTGACGAGAACTTAAAAATGGCGACTATGCAATGAAAAGAAGATGGAGACATTAAAACTTACTTACTACGCAATAAAAAAGAATTAACAGAGAGAACAAAATTAGTGAAAAAGGACAGCAAATGAGTCAAGAGGAAGTAAGAGTGAGAGTTGTTAAAAACAAAGAGACAATAAAATTAAATACTAAACATAATACTAAATTAATGAAAGGAAAAAAAAGACAAGGAAGATGAAAAAAATCCGGAAGGAGACTAGTAAGCGAGAGGGGGGAGGGAGGGGATAGACTTCCAAAAGAGAAAGAAAAGGGATGAAGGATAGAAGAATTGTAGAAATAAGATGAATTGAGTAGTAGTACTAAGATGTTTTTTGTTAAGGGATGCTTTTAATAAGGGATTTTTTTATTAAAGATTGGTTTTTTACATATAATAATTATATAACAATTGTATAAGTTAATATTAACCAATATGAATAATTGACAATTATAATTTAGAAAATTTTATGAATGTGATGTGATAAAATAATATATGAAATAGTTATAAGATAAGTCAGGGTTAAATGGGAAAATAAACTATCTTAGTACTATTTTACATATATAAGGCAGAGAAGAAGGGGGAAACTTAGAATGAAGAGAAAGAATATAAAAAGATGAGGGGATAATGAATTATTTAGTGGAAATTGTTTTAATGAACATTGTTATGTTTTTATATTGACATTAATTAATATTGATATAAGAAATTAAGGAATTAACTAGTATGTGTAATCCAGGATGGCACGAATGGACAGACAATGTATCTTTTAAAATTCTTTTATTGAAAAAATAAAAATATTATACAAAAAAATAAAAAAAAATAAAAAAGAAATGCTGCTTATTATAGCTTGCGTGCTCCTGGCAGTTGACTGACATTCATCTGTCAATCTTTAGATGTCATCTCCTAGTTCCTCACTTGTAATGTTTGCTATCTCCTTCTTTGATACAACATCCCCACTCACTCACCATCTTAGTATTTGTTTCTGTAAGCTAAAGGACTGGATGAAGTATGGTTGCTTTTGGACATCAGAATGTCCTTGAAAATCCCAAGGAGGCAGCTAGAACACAAGTATGGATCTTTATAAGTAAATGAATGCATGCATGAGCCTATCTTTCAGGTTTCTGGGAAACAACAGGCACTTTACTGAGTTTTGGGGATATTGGGTGGTAAGTATTTCTACCTGGCCACAACTGCTTTGCTCAAGCAGAGGCAACAACCCCAGCTTCAAGTCCTCATAATAAAAAAAATAATAATTAGATTGCATTTTTATACTTATATTATTCTGGCTTGATCACTTTTCATGGATGGACAGATGCCATAAACATCTAGAATCAAATATGTGTTGCAATGGTACAGTAAGCATATAGTAAATAGCTACGAATGGTTTTTTTGCCATTTTCTTCCAAAAATACTTGAATTCCAATGATGGCTCCATTCAAGGCTTTCTTCTATTAAATATCCTTATGTATGTACTTACTTATTAAATATATATAGCACCCATTCAGTAAAGCTAATTTCAATAGTATGAAGAGAGCATCAAGCAAACATGATCCTTTAAAGGTATGCAAAACATGTTTAATTGACAAGCCCTCTGTTTTGAGCTTTAAACACTTCCAGATGGTGTCTTTGCACACCAAACAGCATTTTGCCCATTCCTAAACTATATCAGAAATATTTCTTTGAGACATTGACCAGGAAGCAATCTAAGTGATGGAGGTGATATAGAAAATCTCCAGGAAAGTTTGAACTTTGATGGTTAATTAAGCAATGGCAGCTTAATTAAATCTGTAACATTGTCGTCTTATACCATAATTTGAGCTTTTTCTGTTACTAGATGATCCATGACCCATTGAGTCATCCTTCTGGATATATTTTATTACCCCAAAGCCAATTGTCACTCCTGCTATTAGTTGAGATCCTGTGATCCCAATTGATTTCTACCTGCAAGCTTACAATTTCCTTATCTGCCTTGTGTAGCAGCACTGAAATGGCAAGAACTTTCCAAACATTCATTCCCACAGGAGAAACGGGTCCCGACATTCTCTTAGTTCATTTGAGGAACCTTGGTAGAAAAGGTGTTGCCCTATAATGCACAATTTTTCTCAGTTAAAGATTACAGATACAAGAGTTTTAATAGTATATAGATATATGCAGGGGCACATTCACACATATATTTTATAAGCCACCCAGAGCTATTTGAAAACAAATGATTAAATAAAAATATTTGCCAAATTTTGCTTCCTGTAACTAGAACAATTAACCAGGGTTTCAGGCTGAGACAGCTTTCACTGCAATTGCTTTTGATCAAACTGAAGATACCAGAAATTGCTACCACTGAACATGGTCTTTTCTCCCAAAGTAGTTCTCTTCTAATTGCCAGAAGTCAGAGGAATAATTTCCTATCATTTTGGAAAGATAAATACTCCAAAAGTGTTGTGGAAATCTGAAAACAGATATAATACAGTCCCAAAAAGGAAAGAAAAAAAAATTCCTACAATTCCAGGGGAACCCCCCCCCCCACCAATCATTCTATCTATGTGTGTGTGTGATGTGGTTGCATTATTTTATTTATTTATTTATTTATTAGATTTATACCCCGCCTCTCTTCCCCAGTCAAGGATTATTTATTGCAAATTATTGCTCCACAAATTGCTGCTGACAGCCCAGAAACTTTCTTGGTTGCCTCTCCTCTTCTGACAGGTTGACAGTAGGGATTAGAAATTATATAGGTCTATCAATGAATACATAGTCTTCTTCTCACTCGTCTATGCAGACTTTTCTTCCAATCTGTTTACAAAAATGCTTCTTCTCTTCCTCCTCTTCCTCTTCCTTCATACCCTGGAATTATAACCATTTAGAAATAGCTGCCTGGATGTATTCCCACAATGAATAATATTCACCACTGAAAGCATCTGCCTGACATTAATGCCGTCTGCCACCTTTCCTTAATTATTTGCCTTCACACTCTTTCATATCATTTGCCCTTGTTGCCATTAGTTGTGATTGTGGAAGGTTGTTTTATTTATAACACAAATTCCTCATATCATACATAGCAGTGTGTCATCGCATCCAATCAGAATCAGATTCAGTGACAGAAAGAGAAAATGAGGCCAAAGAAAGTGAGATAAAAATGAAGAAAAATAAACCTTATGATTGTCATGTGTTAAATGAAAGATGAAACTTGGTAGACAATTTCAGACTCACCACAAGCAGGTGGCAAAGATAGCAAATTGGGCCACTGAACATATGTTTCTATAATATCCATTTTTCAAAATAAATACAAAAATGAAAAGGTGGCTATATCTAGACCAGTGTTTCTTAAACCTGTTTTTCCCAGGACCCCTTCCCATTTTTAAAAATTAAACCTATAGAGAGCTATTGTTTGCATGGGTTATATTTTTCAATATTAAACCACAGTTTAAGAAACACTGATCCAGACCATATAAATATGAAACAATGCCTGGTCCATGATTCAAAGTTCAACTCAGAATGGTGATTTTGACTAATAAAGTACAACACAGTTAGTTTCTGCAAACTAATATGAGCATATTTCCCAATTTTAGAGTTACTCAAATATCCCCATGTTTCTGACATATAACCTCACAACTGATTTAACAAGAACAAAACATCCATCCTATAGGTAACCTTATTTTCATGTAAACTTTACACAGCCAGTTTTTAGAGGTGGAAGGGTTAAAGTTAAAGTCCTCTTTAGAGCACAGATCCAAATTAAAGAATTCTTGACAAAAGGTTGTTAAATAATCATTGATAAAACCACAACAATCCACTGGGATGAAGGAAAGTCCACTTCAATCCACTGGATGAAGGAAGCAGATGAAGGAAAGTTCATGGGATTTTGGGACAATTGGTTTCACTTCTATTCATACTTCTCTTTCTAACATTAATCTGGAATCTGAGATGTGTATACTAACAATTACTAAAGTAATTGTTAGTATACTAAAAATACTTGAAAATTGCTATTAGCTTCCTCTTCTCTTTCCAAAGCTAAATGTACTCAGTTGCCTCAACTTTCTTTATAAGCATCTTCATAAGTATTCATGAGCATTTACAAGCACTGGATTGTACTGCTGATCCACATTCATCTTCTGGACTAAATTTTCAATATCCTTTTCACATCGGGAATTCTTCAAAGCAACCTTTTGGCTTGCCTGGGCTGCATTGTGCAAGGAGGAATTGTTTTTGCCACATATAAATATGTAAGTAATGTATAGAAGTAATAAACTTCCTTTTTAAAATATTTTTTATTATCTTGTGGGGCCGCATTACTAGCTGTCCACGCAGGCCTGAAGGCCATGGGTTGAACACGCCTGGTTTAAAGTATATTTTTCCTTTTCATTTTTCTTTCTTGACTGAAGAATGTTACATTTGTTTCAATTGCCCTTATTTAATTTGTATCCCACCTTTATTATTATTTTTACAAATAACTGAAGGCAGTGAATTATCCAACACACTTAACACCCCCTTATTTTCTCCACAACAACAACCTTGGGAGGTGGGTTGGGCTGAGAAAGAGTGACTGGACCATAGTCATCCAGCTTGACTTTCAGGGCTAATTTTGAGTTTTATTTCTGTTTTTTAGAATATTGACTCTTCTCATCCAATTCTATGTGTGATCATAGATCGCAAATGGCAATGATTGTAGAAGGCAGGCAAGATATCACTGTAGGGAGGAGTCAAGATTTTAATTTCCTCTCCCTTATCTTATTTTTTATTTCAAAGGTAATTAACAGTATAAGGTAATTCTTTCCATTAACTGAAATTTGGGGAAAAATACAGCACATTTCAGTGACACAATCTCAGTGCTTTAGGAGCAAGTGCTTCCCACATGGCAGCCTACAAACATCAGGACAAACCTTCATAACCGAATCTTATTTGACACTTAACCAATAATCCATCTTGCAAAGTTAGCTACATATGCTGCTGCTTACTAGTCTTTCAGAAAAATGAATCAAACATTTCATATTTTTTCTTGTATCTATGTTTTGTCCTCAGTGCATATTCCTGATATACTGCTGAATGTAAAGACCCTTTCAACTGAACATGCCTGTAACAATACTGGAGAATAATCAAATATATAGTATTAATCACATGATCAATATGTTCTGGTTTTGAAGGATGGCATTGATTTTTTTTAATGGCCGCTCTGGAGTTTAACTGCCTAGCTTCTTCAGCTATTTGGATCTATTATTAACTTCTCACATTGCACCGCATAACATTAATTTAACTCTCACATAATTTGGGAAATTCTATTGACCTTTTCAAGAGACTAAGGCCATAGGACTAATTTATTCTACTTCAAAATATTGAATACTGTTTGAAAATTAAATGTTACAACATAACACTAGCATATTGTTCATGATTTAGTGCAGAATCTCCCTTCCACACAGCCAGCTTATAATTATCAGGGAGAACTCAAAGATACTTCTCATTTTGGCTGATTCATATAAAGCAATATAACTTAATGTACTACCTGCAACATCTCTCCTCAAAATAGAAAGATTTTTCTTAAAAAAGAAAAAAAAACCTTTCAGTTGGAACTAGAATATTGCCATCCAGTAATTCATTACTGTGGCATTACAAAGATTGATTCCTTTTTGTAAAAAAATGCCTTGGGCCTCATAATTACATTTTCAGGAAAAGTTATTTGCTTGAAACAAATTGGTAATGGTGGATGCATCAGTCCTCTAAATAAAAGCAGCAAAGCATATGAACACACTTCTCCATTCATATGCTGAACCAGTTTCCCTCTGAATGATACACTGTTGTTTTGTGATGTTCTTCTGAAATCACACATGCTCTCATCTGAAAAAAATGCTGATATCTTCAGCCAAAGCTACTGTTTACAAAGAAGAATGTGCTTTAGAATTCTCACATATATACAATGAAGGGTGCATATGGTCACATCTTTCTTCTGATAAGCACTTATAAAGATGAAGCATGCACACACTGTGTGCAACAAAAATGTGGTTCTTAGTAAGTGACTTGCATGAATGTCTGAAACTGTCAAATTCTGATATCAGAAAAAGTGATGATGAAAATGAGTGGGATAAAACTAGCTCCGAGTGGACAAAAATAGCTTTTTGGGATAGGAAAGAATAGCTTAATACTTGGTAATTGCACCAAAGTGAAAGAGAACTTGGTTCAAGAGAAATCCAATCTGTGATAGTAAAATGTTTGCTAATACTCCATAACTAAACACATAGGGTATAGTGAAGAGATGCCCCAATATATATTGGGTTAAGCAAGCATGAAAGCACTGAAAGCAGTTGTCATGGTATGAAAGATGGAGCACAATTCTGAGGCAGAAGATGACATTCTATTGAAGCAATGATCATTGCACTCTATCTTACAAAGGAAGAAGAGAAGAAGAGAAGAAAACAACACAAAAGAACATATTTTATAAGGATATTAAATGATGTGTGTATTTGGGAGTGAGCAAATTCTAAGGCTCTTATTTACTGTCAGGATCTTGGGACCAAAAATTGAGTAAGTCTGAGTTTTATTATTAAGAAACACTGCTTTTTAAAGGGGACAAGGACACTAGAAATAGCCTTTGTCTCTTGTTAGCAAGCAGATAAATGTTGATGGGATTAGGGATGTTACCAGTTACTTTGCTGCAATTTCCTTATTAAGCTTGTTTTAGGCTGACTCTTCTTTGCTACTAATCAATTTCATTCTGCCTTTGTTAACAGTGAACCACATTTCTTTCTTTCCAGCAAGGAAAAGATTATTGGGCAAGAATTGTTTAAGGGCAAGAATTGTTTAAGGCCAAGACCCAGTTCTTTTGGGTCCATGTCATGTTTGTATAGTCAGGGGAAGCTAAAATAAACATTCATTTCGGCCAAAATGCAGGCTTCCTTGCAAATTCTCAAGATAAGTTTGCAAACTGAAACAAAGTGAGCATGATAGCTGATCCTAGGATCCTGAAGCCAGGTCAGAACAGGCTTATTCTAAAAAAAAAAAAAAAAGGAAGCTGGAATTGCCGCCTCGAGTTCCCCTTTGGGTGAAGAGAGGCGGGGTATAAATCCAATAAATAAATAAATAAATAAATTAGCTCAGCAACTGGTTGTGAGATAATGTGGAAGGGCATTGTCTTTTGGTCATGGTTAGCTAACTAGACTAAATGGAAGTGTCTTTTTTTGTTTGTGCCCTTTCTCTCTGAAGAACAATACTGGGTGGAAAGAAGTGAACAGTGGAATAGTAGTGGCAAGGATACCTTTATTTGCAGTTTTATTATTTATTTATTTAGATTTATACCCCGCCTCATTTCCCCAATCAAGACCCACTATAGACCCACTAGATGAAAGACCCATTATAATGTGAGCACAGGTCACCTTCACATCATGTACTGTGATCAGGGATGGGTTTCTCCCGGTTCACTGGTTACCCGCTTTGTGGACGTGCTTCAATTCGGCTGTCAAAAGCGTGCTGCGTGGGATCATCTTCAAAATCTTCGTGGTATTCTGAAAACACTCTGATCCAAGAGCTGTGCACAGCTGTTGGATCAGAGT
>JANHGC010001365.1:99704-110280 GCA_027560395.1 Boaedon fuliginosus | reverse complement strand
CTATTGCTATCCATGTTGTAAGCCGCCCAGAGTCCTTCGGGAGTTGGGCGGGATAAAAATGTAATAAATAAATAAATAAATAAATAAGTATGGAGTGTGCGAAGGAGGGTCTGTCCCTTGGGAATACAAATTAAATTAGAAGTGCCCAAGGATCCCTAACAGACTTGCTGAAAGATAATTAACAAAGGGAATATTTTTGAGATTATTTTGATGGTATATATGGATACTTGTCTGCTAATTGGAGACAAATATCACAGAGCACTTCTCTATACAGACTGGGTGACAGAGAAAATAGCACCCCACTCAGAATGGCAGTAACATTGGTTTAATATTTTTATTGGAAAAAATGCTTTTGTCAGCATGATTTAATTTCCATTAAATCAATTTATTACAGATTAATTTGCATGAAATTAAATGCAGTCCTTATTCAAAGAACCATCATTCCTTTAAATCATTCAGCACTGGGAACTGATCATAGACCTAATTAAAAACTTGACTGGAGCCATGCCCACCTATTCCCCTTGTAACATTCAGTCGGTCTGACAAGAGCCTTTGGGCTCTGTTAGCTTAATTGGCATTCCTAAGGGACCATTCTTTGCTAACTTGGCAAAAGTATCTTTCACTTCTGACCTTGTTATGCCAAAACATTTTGTTCCTGGAGTCAGGACCAGCTGGTTCGATTGTCCTTTTGAAGCTCATTTGAGGACCTATATTTCTGTGAGTTCAGAAATACAAGGAAAAGTTTTCTGGCCACGAAGATGAAGACTGAGATGTTATTTATAACTGTAAATATCTCATTCTTTGGGGGGAAACTCCCCACCAATTTCAATATGTATTGAGGATTAAAAAATGTTCCCCTCCCCATACTCAAACATAAGAATGTTGGGCTTTAGTATGTATTTGGTGTCTTTTGTGTCTGAAGTTGAATGGCAGCCTTGTTTACATTCAGCCAAAAGGCTCGTTTGGGACTTGATTTTAACTTTGGTCCCGTGGACAGCATTCTACAGGAGAGACCATAGCTCATTAGAGAAATACATGTTGAGAAAGAAAATTGCTGCTATTTCCATATACACAGATAAGATAGCAAATGATGGACAATTTCTTTATTTGCTAAAAGCCAGAGGACTGTCCCCAGTTAGACAATAGTCCTGAGCTAGTCTGAATTGGCATTAGATTTGTAATAGTGATGTTATTTCTGGTGAAAGATGGCTTGATGGATTATCTTTCTACGGCTTTTCCCAGTGTCTTCCCTAACTAAAAGGCTTACACGAGCCATGCTGATACATGCTGTTATCTCTGATCCGAGACAATGCTACTGAGTGGCTCACTTACCTCTTTGATCCTCTCCAAAAGAGGGAGCAGCCAGTCCTTGTTCACTTCACAGTGACTGTCTAGAAAGGTAAGAACCCCTGCCTGGGCCACATCTGCTCCTCGAATGCGGGATCGGATCAAACCTGTAACAGCGGACATGAACTCAAACATAGGTCTGACTGATGCAAATTTCTAAGCAAGACTTCAGTTGCTAAACAAGCACACAGATTCCTCAACTTAATTCATTTCTAGCCTTGCCTGATCAATTCATGTTGTGCTACTTTATGGACTTAAAAATGATCTGGACTTAAAAATGATATGCCATTTTTTAAGATGCCTCAGCCAAGTTACTTTTCTGCACTGTAAGATCAGTGACCAAACAAAAAGTTTATCTTGGGCAAAAAAAAAGTATGATAATTAAAACCTTCTGCATTTATATAATTCTTTCCATTGCCTCTGCAAAGGGAAGACAAGATGCCAAAATGCTGGCTCTGAAGAATAAGATAATATCGTATGACTAGAACAACCCCCCCTTTTGCCTAAAATACAGTTTAAAACAAGGTTTTCAAACTTTCTTAAGAAAAATATAAGGATAAACATATAAATACTTCTTAATAGGGATGGGATCACTTCCCTAACTATAGCTTCCTGTAAATTATTCTGCAAAGGCAAATTGCTTCAAAAACAAACAGCAAATTCAATTTGCATTGCAGAAACAAATGACAAACACAATTCCCAGTCTGCAATCACTTCCCTCAATTACAGGAATTTTCTGATGCATTCTGTTTTTCATTAATGGAGAGCTAAATTTATCTTTTGCAACAATTCTAATATGGCAGAACATTGGAAGAACAGGGCAGCAAGATATAAATATTAATAAATCAGTAATTTGAGATGATGGAGAAATTATATTACATGTGTAACACATTGAGGCCAACTTATAATCAATAGGGATAAGATAAAAGGCCCCGTTTTATTCTTGTTTGATGGGTGTTTCTATGTTATCATAATAAGGAGAAAGATATATCCTTTTTATACTGAATGGCAATTTTAATTAAATCACTTGATTTTGCAATATTTGTTTCAATAGAAAAGAATGTCTATAGTTTAGGGTTGAGACCTCAGTACTGTCTGAGTTTGGTTGTTGGGTTGAAGACATTTCATTATCCAGCTATGTGGTATCATCAGTGTCAGTGAGGAGTTTACTGTCTATATACAATAGCTTTCTCTGTGTATTCCCAGACAATCCTAATGAAACATACGAGGCATACAGAATACCTATTTTGTTTACATATTCATACTGTCTTTCAGTTTGCTACTTTGAATACTTCAAAGCTTTATTGGAGCCTAATAGTCCCAATGTGCAATTGTAGAGTTTCAGTGGCTAAAAAAATTTCCAAGGAAGTTGCTTCCATGGTCCTCAGGAGGTTTGTTTAATTAAAGAAATGGTACAGGAAATGACATGCTTTACAAAGCAAAACTTTCATTTTACACCTTGGATCTCTCCGTATGGATTTGCTTAATCCCATTTCTCCTGTTTCCTTAACAAAATTAAACCTAGAGTATATTTCTTAGTTGGACCCACACAGCAAAGATTAAGTGGCCATTGTCTTAGCATGTTGGGTGAACAAATCCATCACAATAAGCCATAATATGAATGTTGTGGCATCATTTGTAGCATAAGAATTGAGTTCTGCTAATGTGAAGTTAGAATCTCACTTGGATGAATACAGCCATCAAGAGGTAAAGTGCAATAGGCTCAGTTCAGATATGATTTTAATTGTATTAGGCAACCAAATATACTTGGTTTGGGGAAGTCCAGATTTAAATGGAGTGACTACACATTCTGTTCATAATACAGTCTTGAATAATATTGTTTCTTTTATGTGCAATGGTATGCTGGAATGACCTTGAGGGACAGAGAGAGAGAGCCAGAGAATGGACAACTGGTAAGTAAAAGATCTCTCAGTCCACAGGAAAGATGGAATGGAAAATGTTTTAGAAGGCACTCTAATTTTCTGAAGAGTAAAATGAAAGGGGGAGAGAAATACGTTCAATCTTCCAATGTAACTTTATAATAAAGATAGTATTAGTATTTGTGTGTCTTGTCTGGACTATCTCAAAGGCAAGCATATGGATAATAGTTTTTGAGAGATGGAAGTCACTATTCCTGTCCCACTGTGACCTGAATTATTTTTTGCAAATCCTGTTTTTCACCCAATTTAAATAATATCACTTTGGGTGGCTCTACATGATGCAAGCACAATCTGGATAACAATGTCCATATTGAGGCTTATTCACTGCATAGATTAGCTCCCTGAGTTGCTCTATGATTGATCTCTGTTTCAATACAACCTGCCATTTTGGGGTAACATGGAGGAAACGTTATGGATTCTTCAGAAGGAATAAAAGGAATCTACAAAACCAAATAAGTCAAGCTTTAAAACAGGATCTGAGCCAGAATCAATAGCAGAACCTTCTGCCAAGTACTCAAAATCTACCTAGATGCACCAGTTGTTCTGTAGCCCACAAATGGATGCATCAATATGAAAACTATCAAAAGATGAAAAGGTAACAAAGTGCTTGCTTATAGCTCTATACATTTTATCTGAAACTAAGTCGAGTCATATTGTCAATTGTGACATTCTCTAATTCCATTAGGAATGCATTCCTAGGCTTCTGGGAGAGTCTTGGGTTAAGGAATGCTAGTGCACCACTTACTAAGTGTGCTTAAGGCTAGAGGTTATTTCCTCTGAGTTTGAAAGAAAGTATGAGAAATCATATCGCATTGTTTCCTGTGGATTAATTTATGTATCCTGTGGATTAATTTATGTATCGGGTAAGGGAGGGGAGGGAATAAGATAACAGGCTAGAAATCAGATGTCAGCACACTTTTAATTTACAACAGCATAACTAAATTAGAATATGATACAAAAAGAAAACAAGCAATTTATATTTCTCTTTTTCTTATAGTGCATAAATTCATAAACAGCTAGATAAAATGGAACCTCAGTTTGTCCTACCCTCAGTTTGCGAACACTTCTGTTCGTGAACGAATCGGCTCCCGACCGAAAAAGCCACCCGAGTTTTGAATTGATTCATGACTCAAAACTTTGTTGGCGAACAAACATGGTGTGCAAAGATTCCTTTCTGCGCCGATTTCTCCTTCTGCACATGCGCAGACAGTGTCACTTCAGAACGCAACCAAATCAGTTCACGACCGCAGTCTGGGAACGGATTGCAGTCGCGAACTGAGGTTCTACTGTAACAGGATAACAGAGTTGGATGGGATCTTGAAGGTCTTCTGGTATAATCCCCTGCTCAAGCAGGAAGCCCTATACCATTTCAGACAAATGGTTGTCCAATCTCTTCTTAAAAACCTTCAGGGTTGTAGCATTACAAGTTCTGGAGGCAAGTCATTCCACTGATTAATTGTTCTAGCTGTCAGGAAATTTCTCCTTAATTCTTGGTTTGTTCTTTCCGTGATTAGTTTCTATCCATTGCTTCTTGTCCTACCCTCAAGTGCTTTGGTGAATAGGTTGACCCTCTCTTCTTTGTGGTACCCCTTTAGATATTGGAACATATTGGAACACTGCTATCATGTCATGTTTCATTCTAGTCCTTCTTTTCATTAAACTAGACCATACAACCATTCCTGCAATTGTTCTTCATATGTTTTAGCCTCCAGTCCCCTAATCATCTTTGTTGCTCTTCTCTGCACTTTTTCTAGAGTCTCATCATCTTTTTTTATATCATGGTGACCAAACTGGATGCAATATTCCTAGTGTGGTTTTACAATGCATTATAAAGTGATACTAACTTAGCAATAGCAATATAGCAATAGCACTTAGACTTATATACCGCTTCACGGTGCTTTAAGTGGTTTACAGAGTCAGCATATTGCCCCCAACAATCTTAGTCCACATTTTACCCACCTCAGAAGGGTGGAAGGCTGAGTCAATCTTGAGCCTAGTGAGATTTGAACTACCAAATTGCAAGCAGCCAGCAGTCAGCAGAAGTAGCCTGCAGTACTGTACTCTAACTCTAACCACCTTTGCCAAACTTCATGCCATATTGATTCTAGCCCTCATTAATGCAGCCTATGACTGTGTTGGCTTTTTTGGGAGCTGCAGCACACTGCTGCTCCTTCTTGATTCACTTAGTAAACACTTTTATTTCACTTCCCCCCCCCATAAACCAAGATTAAAATATATCAATTTAAACTGTGGTTTGGGGAGGAAGGAAGTACAAATGTTAGCCTATGCTAGATGTCAGCCCTGTTTCTTTAGCCTATTGTAGCAATATACAGCTTAAATATTTAAAGCACAATTTAATTAAATGTATTTTAAAATTTTAGAATCCCAGAGAAACATCATGAGCACCATCCTTTGCTTTATTAGAATGAACAACTTTTTTTAAAAAAAGACCAGGGGATCTTTTTTTGTCTGATTCTCATTTTCCAACAAAGAAGAGAGACCAATGTATATATTAATAGAAGAATCACGTAATATTCCATTCATTCCAGAGAAATTTCTCAACTTTGGCTCTCAGATATGTTGGAATTAAAATTCCCATGTTGACTGGGAATTTATGAAATTTTAATCCCAACACATTCAGGGGGCATCAAGGTTGAAGCTTTACAACTAAGGGAAGCCATATACTGAACTTTTTCTTTTTGCAAAAACATAGTTGGTTTAGTTTTGCATGTTATATAAACGTAACCAATTGTGGTATACACAGTAAACAAGACTTAAATAAACCATGGTCATGTGAAATGTGTTAGGCTGTCACAGGTATCAGCTTCTTGAAAATCTGCCACCTTGCAGATTTTGGTCTTCTCCTGTGGGTGCCCATGCAGGAACAGTAAGTTGTATTGCCTCAAACGATGAAATAAGGTTGAAGGCACCATCATACCAGATTTTTAAAATAGTTGGGCATTCCAAGGATAAGGACAAAAATAGAACCTTTGTAGGAAGACAATTAAGGAGTCACAATGCAAATGTCACCATAGTTTTAAATGGACTAGAAGGGAAGAACAATCCACCCAATTCTCTGCTACGCTTCAGTAAAGTAAACCTGACGTTACATTTATTTGTGTTGGTATCCTTTAATAGAGAAAGGGTGGAAAGAAAAAGAAAGGATATGAACAGTACAAGAAGAGTTAAGAAAGGCCATGGAAATTAAAGATGACAAGTGACACAGAACAATTTTTGGTTTCCTTGAGGTAATTGGTTTCACAGTTAAAATAATAATTCAGAAACATTCTGAGGATAATCAGAATGTAATTCAATATATTTGGATGGTATCAACTTCAGGAAGGCTGGCCTGGAGGAACTGTGTGACTTGAGAGTTAACAGATGATACCGAATTAAGGGATGTACAGAGTTGTAAAAAGGGAATTATTGTAAGTGATCCATCAAATGATCTTTAAGTGACAGCACTGGATTTGTTTTAGAAATTTTCCCATTTTTGATGTAAAGTTGCCTAAATTGGCAGAATTTGGTATTGCTAATTGCTGATTTTATAGTACACTAACCTACAAAATAATACTTTAATGAACAATACTGAATTTCCAGAAGTATTGAAAGAAATTCCAGGTAGGCAAGTAATAAATATTCTATGAAAAAAATCAGAAAGTCTACAAATTAAACTTTAAAACACATTTACTTCTTGAGCATGTAAGTGATTAATTTGTCAATTAAAAACAACCTTACAGTATCAAATAAGTTTCCCTTAACTAATATCATAAATTACTTCTTTAAACAAAATGACTATAAATGTCATTGTTTGTTTCAAGGATGCTTGCTTGGCACCTATTTTCAGTAGTAAGTTAATAAAACAGGAAACAGTAAAAGGAAAATCAATCGTATCTCCCAATTAGAAATGGAGTTTCAAACACTGGAAATAGCTATTTTCATCCTTTTAATTTCTGAAGTGGGAAGAGGGATGGAAGACCCAATTACTGTAGAACATAAAAAAAATGGGGTGGGCGCAATGGCTCAGCGGTTAAAAATGCTTAGCTTGTCAGCTGGAAAGCTGACAGGCCAGATTCAAGACCTGAATGTTGTGCAATGGGATTTTCTCCTGTTACTTGCCCCAGGTCCTGCCAACCTAGCAATTCAAAAGCATGCGAATGCGGATAGATAAATAGGCATGACTTCAGTGGGAAGGTAACAGCGAGACTATGTGTCTCGGTGTATACTCATGCTGGCCATATGAGCACAGAAATGTCTTTGGACACTCCCTCGGCTAAGAAACAGAGACGAGAACTGCCTCCTAGAGTCGAGCACAATTGGGCAGGGGAAATCTTTATTTTTATAAGAAAAATATTGTTTTTCATTCCACCATTGTCCAATTCTGCTTTTAACAAAAAGCAGAGAATGGATACTAAGTAAATGCCTTCACGGGCCTAATAGGCATATTACTGGATGTCTATACATAGAAAACAGACAGGACTTTTGCTATAATGCTGCTCCTGCCAATTTACAGGTTTTGACAGAAATACATATATAGTATACCATAGAAGATGCCTTTGCACTAAGGAATCATTAGAGCCCAGGAATACAAGCAGGTTGTCCAAGTGGGAGTCTTTATACAACTTTCAGATTTAGGGGAAAGTATTGCTCTGCTAAGATGCAGCCAGGGCTCCTTCGTGAGATCCTGATCTTCTTTTGATATCTCAAATATGGGAAGAGGTATCAAAACAGTATCCACACAACCAGAATAGTATGTATATACAAGTTATTTCTTTTCTGATTTGTTTTCCTTCCTGAGATATTTTCCTGTAAAGGCATCAGTTGGAGGAGAAAGATAAAGACACACCAAGGAGAGGAATGATTTGTGAGTCAGATGTTTCTGTTCCTGCCCAGAAGGAAAAGTAGGTAGCATGAAAAATAAATATGTTTCGGCATTCTTCCCATGACTGGGTACACTCAGATCTCTGTTTTTATCTTTCTCTGTGTTGCTGGGTTGGAAAGAAAGAGAGGAAGGGACAGATTTCCATATCCCACCAACAATAATAGCTCAATTGCCATATTTTATTTTCCACTAATATACAAGATGACATGTATATATTAGATAGCAGTAGTTAGCTAATACATTCTCATATTAAAACTCAGTTACAGTTATAAGAAAAATCAAATTAAAACTATTTTACACTATTATTTTATTAAAGTAAT
The DNA here is from genome assembly GCA_027560395.1 of Boaedon fuliginosus. NCBI lineage: Eukaryota > Metazoa > Chordata > Lepidosauria > Squamata > Lamprophiidae > Boaedon > Boaedon fuliginosus. The sequence goes on along the minus strand of JANHGC010001365.1, from coordinate 101,791 downwards.
TCATTGATCTGAATAATTCGGATTATAACCCAAGAAAATAAAGGTTACTCTGGCTTTGACATAGGTAGCCTCTAAAAGCTTATCTTCTCCTTACAGAGTACAGCAGAAGTAAATCCATGGCTTGCACATTTCATGTATCTAAGACCCCCAGACTGCAAATCTGAAGGCAAAAGTGCCATTTTTTCAGAAGTGTGGTTTCTTTCTTTTGGGGACAAATAGTTGCATTATGTATAATACACCTGATCTGTCCTTAATCTCTCTCAACAACCCAATTAAGTGGTTGAGCAGAAACTCTTCAATGGTATCAAATGATTCTTATCTGAAAAGGAACTGAGACTTTTTTCTTTCAGATCCACCAAAATGGGCAATCACATACAGCCATTAAATGATTTGTACTTCTTCATATTCTTTCCTGATACACAGAGATTTCTGTCATTGCCTCACTCTGCTATTAACCAAAGTGGAATTCTTTCTGCTATCATGAAGCTTCATAATTACTACAATTCAGGCTAGCTCTTTTTGCACAAGACTATCTTTACTGGATACTTAAGATGTTAAATTGCCTCCATAAAAATACTGTAAATAACCATTGTGCCTAAATTGAGAATATATTGATTATTTAACATTGTAAGTTTCAACATGATAATTTCTATTCTTCAAAGCCCTTTGCTTGTTTTTGTAAATTAGTGGTTCTGATTGTTGTCTGGCTCACAGACAGTTCTTGGGTCATAACCAGAGCTGAAGATTCTCACAAGCTGTTAGCAGCCTACGTTGCCTCTCTACACAAGGAGTCCTCACTATCTTTGTATGTAGATGAATATTTGTACTGAGGAGTTTCTGGGTAGATTTCCTATATGGTTCAGAAGTGCAGAAAATCAGAATTGTTAATTTCTCAAAATGCCTCCATACACAGAGGTTCTTCCCTCAGAGAGATAGTCTCCTTCTATATGGGAAGAAAGGAATATGCAAATTACTAAATACTGTTTCTGGACTACCTTACCAAATAGGTCAGTTGGGCCAAATTTTAATCAAATTGGGTTTTTCACAATTCTGGAGAAGAATGCTAGCTGGGGAATACTGAGAATAGAAGTCCACACATCTAAGTGTCACTGAGGTTGAGAAATACAGGTAGTTTCTGACTTACAACACTTAATTTAGTGACTGTTCAAAGTTACAATGGCACTGAAAAAAGTGACTTATGACCATTGTGGCATCCCTGTGGTCACGTGATTAGATGCAGATGCCTGGCAACTGAATCATATTTATGATGGTTGCAGTGTCCCAGGGTCATGTGATTACCTTTGGCAACCTCTGATAAGCAAAGTCAATGGGGAAGCCAGATTCACTTAACAAATGTGCTACTAAAACTGCAGTGATTTTCATTTAACTGTGTCACTTAGCAACAGAAATGTTGGGCTCAATTGTGGTTATAAGTCGAGGACTATCTGTACTGATCTAGCTAATGACTTAGATTTGAGTCACTGAAAAGTTCAAGTGTAAAGTTCACTTGCAGCAGTATGTGTGATAAAAATATTTTCCTCCTTTTTTTCTTCATTATGCCAGCAAGCCAAGGAAATTCTTGAACATGTGACCCCTCCCTTTTTGCTGTCTTCTCTTTCATAAGGCAGCTGAGATTAAAATACTCCATTTGCAATAGGTCTATTATATGGGGAATGTGGGAACTATGATGAGTTTAAACAATAATTAATAAGAACAACCCCAGTGAATTTTGTTCTTTCAACCCTAAATGAAGTATGGTAAACCTAGGACACAACTGGCCACTTTGAGGTGATCATCATCTGCTTCCTGCTTGGCAGGAAATTGTGCTACAATTGATGATGATCATCCATCGTGTTCAAAGAGGACCTTGACATCTAACAGGTTGTGGGCTGTCCACGGTGTGTCTGCAGGTAGCTGGTAAGGCCTATATGGGCACAAAATGTTCTGTCACATGTTGGGCAGAAGAAGGAAGAAGGAAGAAGGAAGAAGAAAGAAGGAGGAAGGAGGAAGGAGGAAGGAGAAGAAGAAGAAGAAGAAGAAGAAGAAGAAGAAGAAGAAGAAGAAGAAGAAGAAGAAGAAGAAGAAGA
>JANHGC010001362.1:145606-161869 GCA_027560395.1 Boaedon fuliginosus | reverse complement strand
AAGAGGACACATCAGCACAACTTTAATTTCTTCGGACTTAAAAAAAAAACCGAGCAAGGCCGGGTAAGCAGCTAGTTCTCATATAAAATAAATAGCTTTGCTTAGACACAAATGTGTTACGTCTTTACTTCTACCACAGAGCAAATAGCAACAATCATCTATTTTAAACCTCTAACAAAGAATCTTTCCCAACTTTTACTTAACAACACCATGAATACAGGTAGTCCTCGAATTGCAACCGTTCATTTAGTGACCATTCAAAGTTACAACGGCTATTTTTCACACTTACGGCTATTGCAGCACCCCCATGGTCACATGATCAAAATTCAGGTGCTTGTCAACTGGTTCATATTTATGATGCTTGCAGTGGGGTCATGTGATCCCCTTTTATGACCTTCTGACAAGCAAAGTCAATGGGGAAGCCAGACAACCATGTTACTAACTTAACAGCTGAAAATATTCACTTAACAACTGTAGCAAGAAAAGTCATAAACTGGGGCAAAACTCACTTAACAAATGTCTCACTTAGCAACATAAAGGTTGAGATCAATTGTGGTCACAAGTGGGCTCAATTGTGGTCATAAGTCAAGGACTGCCTGTATATCTGATCACCTCTTTTTTAATACATCCTCATGACAGTGTTTTCTTCTCACTCCAGGTCATATTTGAGCAAGATTAAAGTCATTCCTAGCTGGTTTAAATTGAAATTAGGGCTTTTCCCATTAAGCAATTAACAAGCCACAATTGTTTACCTGTGGATATAGCCTGACATATTTTACTGACCATTCAGTTGGTGCCATGGTCAAATGACCCACAGAGGGTGGGATCAATACAACACTTATTGGCCATGTTTACTAGTGCCAACATACCACCACCTCTTCCAGCACCTGAGCATTCAAGGAGATTCTGCTTTGGGTATAGAAGATTCCAGATTTTTGTAACTAAATAAAATTTGGCCAAATAAAAAATAAAAGCAACCTCTAGATGGCAATAAAGAATTTTTATTTTTCCCCTCATTTTGAGGGCATTCAGATTTTCCCAGCTAAATTTTGTACCTCATAATCATTTGAATAATTTGAGAATTCTGGAACTGTCTACTGCACTAAATTTTTGCTTGTCCCCTAGGTTGATAGGTTCAAAATGTCTGGCGAAGTGTTTCCTACTCATTTCGCCCCAGATCTGATACTACGGTAATATTTTGGAATGGCAGTTTCTACTCTTTTCCTCAGTGTGACTATTCAAATATCATTGAAAGCTTTTGAGAATTACCATTTAAACCAAGGATTTATAACACTGAATCTGCAGGCACACGTGTTACCTCCCCACCCACCCAAGTATATTTCTGAATTCTCTCAAATTAAAATCATTTTTTAAAAGTGCAGTGGTTAAGACCTTGCAGAATCACCAAATCCCTTGCCTGAGAATTTGCAAAATGTTGAGTGATAACTTCTGAACAACAAGATTTTGATGCTATTTTCAATGTTATTTCTGCTTTGATGCCTGCCATAGGAGGCAACCTACAAATGCCCTCACAAAGCATTCACAACTTCTGCACAACCAGCTGGGCCAGGATTTTTGTGAACATGTACTGATTTTGCTTAGCCAGTTTCTTTATTCTGAGTTTACTTTTGCAAGCTGCTTTGAAAGAGGCTGTTTTAAGGAACAGTTAGAAATAATTTAATATACAATGGCAGCAACATACAAAGAGAACCAAGTAAAAATGCTATATAGATGGCATCTTCCACCGGCTAGATTAGCCAAAATGTTCCCGAGCGTGCCACCGAACTGCTGGAAATGCAACTCCAATTCCGGTACCTTTTACCATATGTGGTGGACATGCCCACTTGCAAAACAATACTGGAATAAAATTAGAAAATGGATCCAAGAAATACTAGGGATAAAGATGGAAAATAAACCCAAAATATACCTACTAGGGATTCTTCCAGGAGGATTAAAGAAAGAAGAAATGTACCTAATTATACATATAACTACAGCGGCGAGATTGCTCTTTGCACAGAATTGGAAAAAAAAAGACGTACCAACAGAAGAAAAGTTAATAAATAAAATTTTGGAATGTGCAGAACTAGACCGACTTATGATGAAAATCTGAAATAAAGGGGAATTAATATTTTATGAGTGTTGGAATAAATGGTATAACTGGCTGGAGAATAAATAAAGGAAAATTAAGAATAGAAAGAAGAGTGTGATAAAATGTAATAGACCTAGGAGATATAAGTTAGATAGGGTATAGGATTACCTAGGAGTATATTTGTACTGATATGTATCTAAAGTTGAAACACTACAACTGCATATATTGATGTAAATAATAGTTTGTTGTTGTATGTTTGTGTTGTATATGTGTTGTGTATGTTACGTATTGTTTTTAATGTTTTTCTATTCTTTTTTTAAACAATAAAAACTTTAAAAAAAAAAGAAATAATTTAATACTTTGGGAGCCCATAATAATTCTGAAAAAAAAGGTTATATGACAAATTGGAAGCACGTTTTAGGCTACTGTGTAAAAATGTGTTCACCAAATTATGAAACAGTTTTCAGCTCATTTATGCCACTCATTTATGCTCATCAAGGACTTTAGAGACAGAATATTGGTAACACAGCCATGTCCATCCTCTGACTCTGTCTTCTTCATTCATTGCTACAAATTAGATTTCTGCAAGGCATTAATGCAAAACAAGCTAGCTCAGGAAGAAGCCTAAATTAGATCTATTTCAGTTAGGGCTTATTTTGTTTTTGAAATTGCATAAGAGGTATAACAGCTTAGGTATTAGTTGTGGCAATGTTGTTTGGCACATATTTTATAGAAAACAAAATCACAGACTTTGGGAACATAACTTGGAAGAAGCACAAGGAAAAAAAATATTCAAAAGACCTATATATCTGGTGGGAAGCATATTCAATTAGACTGTAAACAGTGTCCCACCTGTAAACCTATAACATCTGATTTACCAATTGGGAGAAATCAAAAATCACTTCTCATATCTTTACACTTTAGAGAAAAGAATCCTTTAGCCAAGATCCTTTATAGGATTTCTTTGTTAATCATAACTACGGTATATTCTAGGGGAAAATGTGACTTGCCTAAAATGATCCCAAAATGCAGGACTAGGTCATATCCCCAGCAACAGGTGCTTGAGAAACAACGTTTTTGTGTGTGTCTCTTTATGATGTTCATCTCATCCTCAACCATCCTCATCTCATCCTCAACCCCTGAATAAATAGCCTTAAGTGATTCTCAGCTGTATCTGTGTTAAAGTAAATTTTCCCCTTCTGACTTCATCCAAGATTAGCCTTAAGGTAGATAACAGTTCCTCACCCATTACACTACTTTGGAAAGAAGTCAGGTGACTGAAGTACCGTAACTAGGAACAGAAGTCATAGGGTCAAGACTGGGATAAGATAGCAAAATCCAAACCCGCATAGTTTTCTGCTGACTCAAGGATAGGTGGATAACATTGTAAAATGTAGAGGCGTGATCACATACTTATATTCCCACTTCTAATAATCTAGAATATCTATGCACAGAAGACATCCAAAAACTCATAACATAAATTGCTAAAGAGAAGAATGGTAAGACAAAGCAACTTCCCAGTTAGTTTTATTTTGAGTTTTTGCTCTAAGTGAGAATGTAATAACAATGAAGTTTGAAAGGGATTTATTACCTATCCCACCCCTTTGGACTACTATCAGTTGTGTCTTTTCTTTTTTTGAAGATGCAGGTGGGTGATTTAGTTGTAATTTGTGCAAGAACTTTCTTTAGGTTAGATGTAGGTTACATGCACAGGTTAGATCAGGGGTGTCAAACTTGCGGTCTGTGGGACAGATGCATCATGCGCTGGCTACGTCCACCTCCAGTTTAGTGAAGGGGGAAAAGTCATGATGCATCACGTGATGATAATGTGACACCGTCAGTTTGACAACCCTGAGTTAGATCTAACCTTGAAATTATGTGTCAGTATTTATCTTTGGAGACAGGGCAGGTAGGATAAGACAAACGTGGAATAACACAGTATAAATCCTTTAGGACCAGAAAGTCCAAAGTCTGCAGTAGTTTAACTATGTTAATGTGAACAAAGTTCTTGTGTAACAAATAGGAACATTCAGCCTGGAATATTGTTATAAACATATCCTTTTCCAGGCTATTTCAGAACTGGTCTCCTGTGTAATGGAACAAAACCACAACACTGCGGAAGATACCTCTACCAATGGGTTTTCCGTCTCTCCTTGCCAGCCAAATCACTCTGAAATTCCTACATCTGAGGATGATAAAGCTGGCACTGCATTACTTTTCTCTGCAATCTTTTCGGGGGTTATAGGAATCACTTTCACTGTGATTGGATGGGTGAAATATGAAGGTGTCATTCACTTTGAATGGACTCGATTGCTTGGACCCACTCTGCTTTTCATGGGCATGACATTTCTGCTGATTGCTGTGTGCAAATTTAAAATATTCTCCTGCAACTCTTGCAACCAGAATGAAGAAAGCCCATATAATGGGCTTTATGCTGGAATTAGGCAGCCCATCACTCTTCATGGGGATGCAATGGTTCCTTATCTGCCTTCTCCATCGCAGGAAAGGGTTGCTACCAATTCAGCCAACTTGCAGCAACTATCGAGCCATTCTGAATTTCTCCCTGGCTCCACATCAATAATTTCTATTCTTAATCATTCTCATTCTGATAATGTCGCTCCCCTGTGCAGCTCAGCTTTTTCAGAAGAGAATTATTCTTCTTACCTTACAATGGATGCCATGAATGAAAGGTAAGTTATTTGGGATTATTACACTTCAGGGCAAAACTACAGTTATATATAGAGAAATATTAAGAAAGTAGAGTTGGTATCATTCTAGTTACTGCTTTAAGTGAACGTATTGCCTGAAGCTCTACAGTTTCACAGCTATTATACTTAAGTAATGCACTGGCATGCAGCTTTAATTTTCTATGTGTTGGTGTTTTTCTCAAGTACATTTCTCTTATCTTGAAAGAACTTTCTTTTTGGCTAATGTGCACAATAATTTTATCAGAATAAAGGGACTGGATTACTAGGTATATATTATCACAATCTGACCTTCATGGTTTTCAGACCCATAATTTATTTTTGGAGCTTTGGAACATATAAAGTAACGAGGAGGTTGCATTCTACACAGTAAACAATTATATCCTCCAATTTTCTTATAATGATACATTGGACATTTTCATTTTATGGTACAACAGTGTATTTCAATATGATCTGAATCCTACTTAACTGATGTTTGGTCATGTATTGAATTTGCTACAATAACTAAGATACCAGCTGTTAAATAACACATTTTCAAACAAAAGCATAAGGTTAACAATACTGAGACACACTAATCTCTATTGACCTTTCTGCATCATCAAGCTTTTGTACAGTAAGTGCACATTTGTCTCTCGCTTGCATTTTGCAGGGAGAAATTCAGGCACATTTTGGACATGCACGTAAAACCCACCCTAAGTACAAATGTCCAAGACCCCCTGCCTGTTTCCATCATTCCATACGGCAAAATACATTTCTGATATGTTTTAAAATATCTCTTTTTATTCATATCTCCTTTGTTTCTTTTGCTGGTTGTTGCATCTTATAAAATGCCTCTCTCCCTTGCTCATCCATCCATCCATCACATTTCTAGGTCAACTAACAGTCTTGAGGAACCTGAAGAGATATTGGATGAAGATCTTTGCAATGATTCCTTACCTCCTCCTTATGAAAAGCTATTCCCATCTTTGCCATAAACAGAGCTGCTTAATATCTCCATAAGAACTGCATCTACTTCAGTAAGACCACCAACATACTTAGATAACTTTAAGAAGTATAAACCAGATACAAGAATTTTACTGACAATTATTTTTGCTGAAAACAGTTGTTCATTCATCAGGCAGCTGAACTAAATGCAAGTGGACATATTCCTTCTAAGTGTGTAACATTTTGCATTTGATTTCATCTCTAAAATCACCGGGCCTTTCCAGTTCACCTACTCCCCCTGCCCCCTGGGTTCTTGAATAATATGCAAATGGATATTCAGTTTTTATTTAAACCTGGGCTGTGTGTTAAATCCACATTTGGGGAGGGGGGGAATAAGAGTAGACTGAGGAATGACCAGTGTTTTTCACCCCAGGAAGATATCAAGAAGCAGAAATGAGCACATGGATATACTGGTTCCTATTTTAGGCTTCACCAAGTCAGCAAATGGGGAATGAGAGACAAGACAGTACTCACAGGTTCAATTACTATTGTAGCAATTCTTGAGCCAAATGGAAGGATGGAACAAAAGACAACCCATAAGTTAAAGACATTATTTTAAAAATTGTAGTTAAAATGTATAGCAATCAATGCCAGACTGATATTAGAAAACACTGTCTAGAGGTCCAGAACATCAAGCAGGCAGAAAGAAGTTCAAGATCAAGAGCTGAGCAAGCAGGACAAAATGACTAATGAAAATTTGCCCCAGCAGTTGCTCAACAAAGGCCACATTTTCAGGCTACTGTCTTCAAAACTTACCTTAGCCACTGCTGCTGGATCTCAAGGACTGGCTAATTAGAGGGGCTATTCAAAATGGGGAGGGGCTTATCGCCAGTCCTTGGCATTTGGTATTATACTTTGATGGGAATTCTTCTAAGGGGTAGAGGCATGCTAGGTTTTAGCCCAATTTAATATATGAGAAGGACTCAAGATTGAGGAAGATTCAGACCACCCATAAGGGTGTAAAGGTGTGTGTGTGTGTGTGTGTGTGTGTGTGGTGTGGTGTGGTGTAGTGTAGTGTGTATGTGTGTGTAAAAGGATGTGGACTGCTGGCAAAATATCACTAATTTGTATTTATAAAACTTTTAAAAATACATTTTACTTTGTCACTTTATTAGTCTAACAGTGTTATTGTAGGATTCAGCCAGACCTGAAATATTTAGGAAGATGGTGATGAAATATTTATTTTTAAAATAACATTTTAAATAGCAAGAAAAAGCTATATATCTGAAGGTGTGGTCCACATGAGTCCAAAAGCTTGGGAGACAAAATCTCTGGTTGCAGTGACTGATGCAGATTGGATCCTGCAACATTATCTCGGGACATGTGTTTTCTCCTTCCTTTGTGAGCTATGTATCTGGCTTATCTAGAGATGGGTGATGGTAGACAGGTTGAACTTCTTCTATATCCTGAATCCAGTCATGGCCCCCCCCCCCCCCGCGACCTTCTATTCAATTGTGTTTGATTCTTGGAGACTGTCTGGACAAGACCCTGCAATTTTCTTAGCAAGGTTATTTGTTACTCACAATTGGTTTGCCATTGCCTCATTCCTAGGGCTGAGAAAGAATCTCTGGCCCAAGTTTACTCAGTTGACTTTGTGCTTAAGGCGGAGACAAGGACTCACAGTCTTCCTGTTTGTAGTCTTAACCACCATCCCATACTGGTTCTTCCCCAAGTTGTAAGTCCTGTGAAGTTGCTGAAGGTTAGATCAGAATGCATAGGGATGGATTGGGATTGGTGTTTAATTTTGAGTTGAGGCTATTTTCTCCCATTTTTGTTACTTCACTGTGGGGTGGATGGGGGCAAGGTGTTGTTTAGATTTCAGTGTGAAAGAAACCAAAGTATGTCAAGTGCGCATGTGTGTGTGGGTAAAATAAAGAGAATCTGTGTTGAAACAAACAAATATGAAAAGCAAAGATCAGTAAAAGAAAAAAATAACATCTAAGTATGAGCATTTCATGTTCTCATCGTTGGTGTTCACCTACGATCAGGTGACATTTACAGAGATACTTGAGAAAGAGTTCCCCACAGCTTGCAGCATTCCAGATGTTACTTACATCTTCCATCATTCTTAACTATTGCCTATAACTTAGTTAACTAGCTTCTGCTAGTTGCCATTCACCAACATTTGGGAACCATATATTAGGAACTGATGGAGCTCAGTTTCTTTCATTGCTCCCTATTATTTTCTTATTTAATCTTTAAAGCCATTGTCAGGACCCAGATGTTACCTGGGTTTTCTAATCTCCTGCCTCCTGTTATCTTTATAGTGAACTGGAACAAAGATTAACACAAGCCAACTGACATGTAATTCAATTTTAAAATAAAACCAGTTTGCTCAATTGTTCTTTTTAACGGTAGTTTATGAAACCTTGTGCAGGAAAACACTCAGTAAACTGATTGGAAACTCTTCTTCCTGAGCTTTCTTTCTCTTTTTATTGGTAATCTGGAATATTCCAATATTCAAAATTCTGTCACCAAAAGTTTTAAAAAACAGCTGAATCCACATTTGCAAAATCAAATTTGCAAATAATGACACCGAAATTCGGGCAAAGCTCTTGTTAGTTCATTTCATCTTGCTTCCCAAATTTAAAACCCAATAATCTGCAAACCACCACTGATGTATTGTTGCTCTACAATTGCTATAATTTATGTCATTAAAGATCCCAAATCCTCTTTTTCCCCATTTTGCCCAGCAGCACCCCCTTCATATTTGGCAGACCCATGCCTGTGAAAAGAAGCCTGTTTTGCATTAGTCAGTAATAGGTTGAATCATTCCTGCAAAATGATTTATTATGGATTACAAATTCTTATATGGCACTTTAAGTTAATGATTAGACAAGTAATACATCATTGGTATGATTGGTTGCATATGGCTCTGATTTTAACTTTCTGTATAGTCAGGACATTACCACAAAATCTTCTTGTTATTACAGTTCAAAATCTTTTGCTGTCTATGGTCATACTGGTTCCACAGAAGGAAATTGTTCCCCAAACACACATACTTCATATCCATGGAGTACTTTCATGGGTTCTTCCCCCCACTTGCCCCCCAGAGGATGACAAAAGCTGTAATAAACATGTGAATCCAGCATGTCTAAAAGGATCCCATCCTGCAAAGGCAGAGAATTTAGAGGAACCTTCATCAACTTAGTGTTCTTCATATGGAGAATACTAAAGAATCTACTGAATGAGAATCTTGGAATTCAGAATGTCGCAATCCCATTACAACAGGAGGGCACCAGATTTTTTTGGGGGGGGGCGGCAGAAATGGCTTATAGCCCAGGCAGAAAGGAACCAACTGGTTTTATAATATTTTATTTAGCAACCATTTGCCAGAATATGTGGTAAGATGAAAACACCATGTTAACCTTCTACAGATTTTACTATTTAGTAAAAACTTTGGAAAGTACATCAATGGAAATGTGCTTCATTCTATAGGCCTAGATCACTTTCCATGTTGACAAACAACATTCACATATGTTGATAAGGATAAATATTCAAGTTTGTCTTTTCTCCTGTACTGTTAATGACTGGGAAGCATGGAGTCGAATGACATCATCTTTAAGTCTTAAGTATCTTACATGTTGCCCTAATTCTCAATTAAGCAATCTACATCTGGATTGTAGCATATCAAATATCACAAGTTCATCCATGCATTGTTGCTAAGATGACTTGAAGTGATGTGATGTTTTTGAATGTTACTTGTTTGGCAATACTATAAGCCATATATTAACCAACCCAAAACAATACCCAGAGAACAAATTGACCACATAATCACTTGAATCTATTCCAAGAATATTAATTATATATATTGATGTGAAGTGGAGACAGGCCAGTTTTGGACCACTATTTCTAAAATCATGAGACAGTGGTCAGGAATCATAGCAATTCCCTAAAATATCTTGAAGGCACCAGGCTGCCTACCCCTGACATAGAACATGGATTCAATACATGGAAGAAAAAAAGTCTAAAAGAATAAATATTATTGTAAATATTACATGGTCAGGCTAAGTTATATCTTATTTCTTTAAAAAGTGTTTCTCAAACTTGGCAACTTTAAGATGGGTGGACTTCAACTCCCAGAATTCCCCAGCCAACATTCAAGGTTGAATATTACTGGTTTAAAGCAAAGTACAAGATAATTCCACTCAATCCTCTGTGCAGATCCTGGCAACATATCCTTTAAAACCCATGGCATCACTGTCCATTATAGCTGATGGCAGCAGACTACCTTAAGGAATGCTGGATTGTCCTTGCAATGAGACAGATCTATTCTTCAGTGTTTCTATATCATTTTTATCTTTCTTTCTCTTTTTCTCTATATTTCTCCACATGCATTTTTGCTGGACTGTCCTAATGGTAAGACTGGCTCTTTTTGTCTTGAAAACACACACTGTTTTCCAACAGATAGGTTTTCCAAGTACAAAGTTTTCATCTATCTTTGCTAAATGTAATTGTCTAATTCAGTGCTTGAAGCCATTTCTTGTTAGAAGTAGCATGGACTTTCTGGTGCTTCACCCAATCTTTCATGAGATTGGACGTTAACCTTCACATTCCCATTAAAAATGGTCCACAGGAGGCTAGAACCTGTTGCACAATCCTTGCTTGCATTCTATGCATTTAATAGCAAGTAATGCATGTTACTTGCTATTATGGGACACGGTGGCTCAGTGGGCAAGATGCTGATCTTGTCAATCAGAAAGGTCGGCAGTTTGGCGATTCGAATTCCTAGTGCCGTGTAACGAATGAGCTCCCATTATTCGTCACAGCTTCTGCCAACCTAGCAATTCGAAAGCATGTAAAAATGCAAGTAGAAAAATAGGTACCACCTTTGGTGTGAAGGTAACAGCGTTCCATTCGCCTTTGGCATTTAGTTATGCCGGCCACATGACCATGGAGATGTGTTCGGACAGTGCTGGCTCTTTCCTTTGAAATGGAGATGAGCACCGCCCCCTAGAGTTGGGAACCGACTAGCACACATATGCAAGGGGAACCTTTTCCTTTACCTAATGCATGTTATATATATGATCCTACATAATATAATAAAACTAGGAAAACGTGCAAGTATCAGAGCTACAGGCAAAGGAAGCTGCCTTGTAACTAATCAGGGCTACCATACCTAATAGTGTTCATTCTTATTGGCACTGCTTCTTGAGGGCTTCATGCAAAGAACTGTTTCTCATCATGACATGCAACCTTTCAACCAGAGGTCCCTAGAATTGAATCTGGGTTCTTCTGCATGCAAGCAATTATTCTGTTAGGAAACAAAATCCTATCAAAAATCTTTTGGCACACACACACACATAAAAAAAATCCACAGGCTTATGCAATAGCACTGAGCTTGTTTTTCCATCCCTTTGGCTCTTAAGGTGCAGCATGAAAGCATTAATCCAAAAATTATTTTTATTTGTCGTATTGAAAAATGCAACCAACAATAATTGCTTAAAAAATGGAACTTATGATAAGTTATTGTTCCCCAGGTATAATGCTACTAAAATGCTGCCCTTTGTCATTTATTAGTGAGGATGTTTAGTTTGATCCATAGACTGAATAAACTGGACTCATATGAATTATATAGAAACAATCTCAAATTATATATGTTCAGGTGAAACACTGCTAAGCACTTGTAAGGAACTGATTTCTCTAACATTTGCATTTTTACCTTATTCTTCAGTCAAAACAATGTTTGATAGATTGGCCATATGTTACACTCTTTGCCTTCCTTCTTACAAGAAAAAAATATGGAAATAAGGATGGAAAAGCAATAAAGTGAAGGGCTTTTCCATTTGCTCCTCATCACATCACTGGCAACATCTTTTCTCTGCTCTGACCTCACAACATGACCTTCATTTCTCCTACAACCCAATAACTGAAGCAGCATAAATTGTATAAACTTGTGTTTTCCCTTTTAAGCAAACAAGATGCAATTGACACACTGCTACCATTTGCTCGGTGTTGCAGGCAGATGAGCCCTGGTGGGTGGGATGAACCAAGCACCTATTGTTATTTTAGGCTGATGCAGTATGTCCCTTCCCTTCTTTCGGGACCATTCTGCTTTGGGCAACAGAAAGTCCAATCTTTCCAAAGTGGCCTCCCTCCCCCTGACCGTGCTAAAACTTCAAAGAGATTCACCTGTTTTGAAACCTGGATCCACCTGACCAGCAGCTAATAGTGATGGAGGGAGAGCTGCACAAGGAAGCTGGAGAGAGAACAAGGTGCTTCAGGGCACAATCTTCCCCATGCATATCAGTTGTTGTTTGGTGGGCTTTGGAATAGTTCTAACCCACTTCTGGGATAATGCTAAACCTGTATTCAATGATGCCTGCTAACCTACTTTGGTCTGGCATAACTGTTTTGCACGGGAATCCAACAATTAGCTTCTTTTGGACAGGGTTTTACTGCACCACTGTTCTCACACAGCGTTATTCAATGGCGCTATTCCTGAAGCGTGCTAAACCCCTGTCCATAAGGAGGTCAAGATAAGCCATCCTTTTGAATCCCCACACAAAACATTCTTCCACGAAGAAAAGCCTTCAGGCCCTCATTCTTCAAGTTACAAATTCTTTAACAAGAATTGAGAGAAAGAATTCAGCAGCCTGTTGGACGCCGCTAGGTGGCAGCTGCGGAGGGCAAAAAGCAGAGCAGCCTCAGTTAAGGCCCATAGCATCATCGGCTTCTCTCTTCTCCCTCTGCTTGTCTGAATGGCTGCCACTAAGCAATAACAATGCACATTATACTTGTCTCGGCAGCGAGAATTTGCTACTACAGTATATACAATGTGCATTTCCTGAGGGATATGGGCATACATGCAATGCAGGATATCGTCAAGCATTGCCAGCCATACCCCCTGCAGTAGATTCAGAACAAAACAATTAGATTTTCTTTCCTGATTATATTTGTGCAACATAAATATATGCACATGTTTACTCAGAACTAAATTCCATTCTGCTAATAGAATTTACTCATCAATTATAGGTGTAGCAGATTTTAGCTCTAGGGTAGAAAGAAAAAAAGAACATGCTAGGCTCAGTATGAACACGTTATCTACTGAACTTTTCAACACTATTCCTTGTAGGTGTCTTCCTGATAATCCAATAACTTTGATCTTAATAACATAATCTCTCCTGGTTAATACTGGAATAACAAATACCAGGAAATTCAAAATTGTAGGCTAAACTGAGATTCCTGAACCACAATGGTAGCAAAGGGTAAGTTTGCAAAATGTAATGTATTGCCAAAAACACATGACTTTGGGAAATCATCAGAATAAGGTGTAGCAGGTGAGATTTTGCAAGTTTTATAAAAGAACATTAATTTATTCGATAGGAGTGAACTATAAGCTTCCACCTCCATTCTGGTTCCTGGAAGACCCTATATCCAATTTATAGGCCTATCTCCTCAATTCAATTAGCCTCTGACAAATGCAATTTATAGATGGAATTCTTTCCGGTAAACAGATTCAGAGTGTAAGGGGTAGAAGCAAGGGGAGAAACCGGAGGGGGGAGGAGAACGGCGGCTCTGCTCCGTGTATTTATCTGCGATCCAGCTGGCTTCACCGCCCGCTCGCCAAATCGGATGTGGCTCTCCTAATGAAGCTCGCATGCCATTGTATACATTAAGCTGCAGAGTGTAATTTCGTTTTGATGAATCCACGGTCCCCCATCTGATCTGCATTTGCCTGCAAAGAAACCGGAACCCCGCACCAGCATGTCCGCGTGCGTCGTTCCTTCCCGCCGCGCTCCTCGCTCTGCGGATCGACGTTTCTCAGGGAATTCGGTGGCCGAAACTAGCGGCGATTAGGGGGCTCTCCGCTGGCCGCCTCGCTCAAGCAGAGGCGGCATGGGGAGGCCCTCCCTGCCCTGTGCCTTTCCGCCTGGCGGGACCTGCCCGATCACTTTGCCACAGGCTGCCCCAGATGCCGCCTTGGGGGGCCGGGGAGCGAAGGGTCGCTGGCTGGTGGGCGTGGGAGAGTTTGCTTGCCCTGCCCTGCCTTGGCGGATCAGGCCAGAGGGAAGTTGCCCCTGCTTTAAGCCGCCTCCTTCGGTTATTTGCAACGGTGCTTCCTTAAAACCGCTGAAGCCTGGGAGAAGTTGGGTCGTTTTGTGCAATGCTGGAGAGACGCCGTGCTCGTGCGATTCCGGCATAAGACTGGAGAGCTCCGGAAATCTGACAGGACAGAGGATAAGACGAAGTTCGACGAAAACGTGGAACTCCTTAAGATGAATCACTAGCCTCACCTTCAGATGCTTTCAGGGATAATTACAACAGGAAAAGTGTGATTAGTATCCCGGCATGGTGTATTAAGATTAATGCAGAGATAGGTTAAAGGTACAGCAAGAATGACCCAGTGAGGATAGGAATTTATCATAATTGAGATTTTTACAAATTATTAAAAATAAGAAAGTGACGTTGAGAAAGGAGGGATTTTAAGAAAGGGGCGGAATTTGAAATACTCATACAGAATGAAGTTCACTTATTCAAATAAATAAATAAACTTATTAACTATTATATAGAGACTGAACAAGTCAAAGTTTGCATGACAAAGGGAATGCAAGTTTTTAAAGAAACAAGAGTGATATAACAATGGGAAGAATTTTTTAAAAAGATCAGTAACATTCACCCCAAGTTATAACCTTGGCTAGGGGAAAATGGGTAAAATGTTTTACAGGTGGGTAGATAATTCCACCAATATTTTTTAAAAAGTAAATATAATAAAAAAGTTGGAAATTTATGATAGTCATCATATGTGATAGTTATGCAATGACCCCCCTCAAAAGTATAGAAAAGATAACTATTTTAAAATATCTAAAAAAAGAATTTGAATTGAAACCTCAAATATTTTTACTAGGATTGTTCCAGAATATATAGGCAAAAATATATATGATTTATTAAGTCACATGTTGGTGGCTGCAAGAACAAATTTGGCAAAACAGTGAAAAATAGTTATTTCACTGACCACAGCAGGCTGGAAACTTTGGAGAATATGCAATAATGGTGAAAGTAACAATATATATTCATAACAGAAGTTTAAAACAAAAATGGTTCCCTTATGTATCATGTACCACATCAAAAGACAAACTTAAGACATCTAGAGCATGGTTTTTAGGGATAAAGAAAAATCAAACTAGACTAAAGGATTCAACTAGAAATCAGAAACATTTCCTAATATTTTGGTTGCAATCAACAGCCAGGGTATAATGGGAAGGAAGTATATAGTTTGTGAGCAAGTCATTTTTAATATATATTTAATATTTTTTTCATTTTCCTTATATTAACCTAGCAACCTTTTTCTTTTTAAAAGATTAATTGTAATTCATAATTTTGTAATTTTATTATGTTATCCATACCTGTTATTCCTGATATTTGTATTTTGCACAGAGTTTAAAATGGCAAAAAGTTGGTCATAAAGAGGATTTTATATACCGTATGTAATTCAGTTTTAAAGGTAACAATATGTAACAATATCAGATTTGCAGTAAAATTGATTATGATGAGCCATTTCCAGTGAGAATGGGATCGAAGCTAAATATTCAAGGGTATTGGAGTACAGTGTATTTCACACAATAGCTCCTTGTTTACTGAACCATGGTTTATTCACTTCAAATTTCTGTTTGTAAGACATACTGAAGCACAAGAAAGAACTGGATTTATACTAAGCTAAAATATGGATGAATAGTTTGTGGTTCATGTATTCAGTAGCATGTATCCAATACACGAAACCACAGACCTGTCATGTACATTTTAGTCTAATGTTTGTGCAAATACAGGGAACATTCCCTGTTTTAAAAAGCTTCAATTGTGCAGTTTGTGTTGCTATATTTCAACTCATGAAATGACAGAATTGGTCCAAAATGACCAAATAACTCAACTCAAAATTTGGAAGAATCTATAGTCCTTGTTTAAAAGGAAGTATCTGATCCTAATAATTTATGAATTTCATACGTACAAATCCAGTGCATATATAGCTTTTTTCTTTTTTAATTAATGATCTAAACAAATAAACAGATAAACAAAAAACCCTCAAAGCATTTGAAAATTGAATCTGTTTTTTCTTGAGAGCAATAGTTGGAAAATGTTTTGGGATGTGTAATCTCAGATGTTAGCCATCATATTTCTTGGGGCTATCCTCCACAAGTTTTGACAGCAAGGATTTAAGTTTTCCCCACTATAGTATCAATTTGCTTTTATTGATCCTAAACATCTTGGGTTTTTTCATTTTCAAACTTTTTCTTCCTTCTCTTTCTTTGGCCTAAATTTAGGGACATGTTTTGATATTTCCTGCCACCTCTATCTAAATCAGAATATCTATTTTTGTGTTCTGTCCACCTATCAAGCTTTCCAAACACACCAATATTTGTGATGCATTAGGTATTTTGGACCAGCTTAGTATGTGCTTTTTTATTTTATTTTTATTTATTTATTAAATTTATACCCCGCCTCTCTTCACCCCAAAGGGGAACTCGAGGCGGCTAACAATTACAATTT
>JANHGC010001362.1:120991-138042 GCA_027560395.1 Boaedon fuliginosus | reverse complement strand
AGAGGACACATCAGCACAACTTTAATTTCTTCGGACTTAAAAAAAAAACCGAGCAAGGCCGGGTAAGCAGCTAGTATATGTATATATCTCAGTCATATTAAATAACTTAGTCATATTAAATTAATTTTTGAATCCACTCAAATTCTCAGTAATTCTAGCAAGAAACATTGGAATAGAGTTTCCCAGTCTAGGAATACCAATACATTTGAAAGGTACCAAGTTGGGACCATCTATAGAACAGGTGTCCCCAACCTCTGGGCCTTAGATAAGTACCTGTCCGTGACCTATTAGGAACTGGGCTGCACAGATGGAGACGAGTGGTTGTGGGAGCTTCATCTGTACTTGTAGCTGCTCCCCAGCACCAGCATTAGCCCCTCAGCCCCACCTCAGCTCATCAGGCATTAGGTTCTCATAGAAGCGCGAACTCTACTGTAAACTGCTGCAAAGGATCTAGGTTGTGCGCTCCTCCTCCTCCAGTCCGTGGAAAAATTATCTTCTATGAAACCAGTCCCTAGTGCCAAAAAGGTTGGGGACAGCTGCTATAGAAGATCAGCACTAAATGCGGCTTGTAATGTGCTGCATTTTATCCTGCGCATTCCCAGTAACTTCTTATTAAAATTCATTCTTATGACCTCGATTGAAAAGCAAACCTTATCTTCAAATAAATAGCATAATATTACTCTATAAAGCTGGAAGCCTATTCACACAAAAATGCAACAAGCCTAGTTGAGTGGAATAGAATTATTTTTCTGAATTTAACATCCATAGGACAGGGTTGTACACTTAATAGAAAGTGCTGTTTGACGTCTAATTAAAAAAATAATGCATAAGGTCACCTTGCACAGAAAACTGAAATATAACTACTGTATCATGTGATACATGTAACATTATTTGACTAAACCTATTAAGAGATCCAGTTTGGTGTAGTAGTTAAAGGAAAAAGCTTAAGGCAGCAGGCTAGAAACTGGGAGACTGAGCTCTAGCCCTGCCTTAAGCATGAAACTATCTCCGTATCTTGGCTAATCACTCCTTCTTAGCCCAAGAAAGGAGGCAAAGGTAAACCATTTCCCAAAAAATTGGCCAAGTGACCAGGAATCAGGACTGATTTAAATGTATAAAAAACAAACAATCTCCCTCCCACACATACTTAAGTAGATACTGTAGTACAGTCATTTGACGTAACACAGTACCTTTCCAGTGATAATTTTATCACAGCTAATACATTTGCTTTTCTGTAACTATTCAGTTAAAAGCATTTGGTTTTATTAAATAGTTGTGGAACCATATTCATCCTTTGTATTACCCTTCCCTTTTTTTTCTTTTTCTGCCAACTCACTCTTGATTCCTAGCAACTACCCAGACAAATCATTGTCCCTGCAGTTTTCATGGCAAGGTTTTTCAGAAGCGATTTGCCATTGCCTCCTTCCTAGGGCTGAGTGAGAAGAACTGGCTTACGGTCACCCAGCTGATTTGGGGGCTTAAGTAGGGCTGGAACTCACGAATACCCAGTTTCTAACTTGGTGCCTTAACCATAAACCTGGTTTCCCCAAACTTTTATATCCCTGCATAATTTATAAAGTCTTATATCCCATGTGTTTTCAATAAAAGCAATTTCAGAATAAATGACATGATTGTTTTAGAATTTTTAATAGTCATAGATGGAAAAGAAATATAAAATGGTGAGTATGGGACACCTAAAGATGGTTCCCAAAGAAGATTTAACTTTAAGTTGTTTTAATATATATATTTTAAAAATGAATGTATTGCATATAATACAAACTTAAAACAATATAATTAACTAGCTGATGACCCAGCATTGCCTGGGTAATTTTTTATTGGACTGCCATCTTCCTTCCTTCCTCCTCCCTCCCTCAAAAATCGGCCTGAAAATGTCCTGGAATTAGACCGAAAAACCAACTGTTTTTCAGGCTGTTTCCATGCTATTTTCCAGCCGATTTTCCAGCCAAAATTGGTCTAGAAATGGCCAGGAAACATCCCGAAAAATGGGCTGTTTTTCTGGATAATTCCAGGCCATTTTTGGCTTGAAAAACAGCCTGAAAATCAGCCTGAAAATGGCCTGGAATTAGCTGCAGCCTACAATTCCCAGCGTTCTTTGCCCGATTGGCATGCCTTGCCTCTATTGGCAGTAGAGCTTGGCAGTGAAATGTTGGGGGGAGGTCCACTTTGGCACCATATTTTGGGGAGGAAAGAACCCAAAACCTCATTTGTGACCCCCCACAGTTTGTCACCAGAGGGTAAGGTATGTGAATGCCAAGTTTGGGCCAGATTGGTGCTGGCATGGAAGAGCCTATTGAGGACATACCCACAAACCCATACACCCACATACCCACCCTTCTCTTTTATAGATATAGATTCAGTTTATTCTTCCATCGTTTTTCTTCAGCTTTCAACAGTTAGTAAGCTTTCCACTGATCATGCTCAGTCTTCACTGGGTTATGTTGAGAGGTGACTTTCTTTTGCAGATATTTAAAACTCAGATTTCCTAATTTGCTGCAAAAAAACGTAGGGATTCTGGTGTTCTTTTAGTGGTCTCCTTAGAAATCAGCATTTGTTTCTGAAATTAAAAGATAGAAAATATGATAATATTTATCTCTTTGTGGGTGGCTGTTTATGACTTTTATGCAATTGTAGGACTAAAGGAAGCATGATTGACTCATTAGTAATTTACACTTCAGTCCTATATCCCAGAGGAGAACATAGTTTATACTTTTATTTGACCGTATTACTAATTAAATTAGGAAGTATCTTCAAAAGATAGTTTCTTTGCATGCAATAGGTCTTCTCCATCTGGAAGATATTGAGAAGTACCCACAGGGGACAACATCCATAATTAAAGCTTCAATATTTTTTTATGGAGATCATAACAGATGGCCATAAAATTCTCCATGCCTCAAACTGTAATCCTAAATGTACTGTTTAATAGTAAATAGTGAATAGCTACAGGTTATATCATCTGCAGAATAAAACATAGAACTAGTCAAGATATATTGTTAATCAGATTAATATATTAGTTAATTGCAAGAACAAAGAAAACTTATGTATCCACTATTGGGCAGAGAAGCTGGACAGAAAAAAAGAACAACAATTAAAGAGGAGTCCCACCTAAATAAGAACTGGGAATTTATGGGGGGGGGCAGTCATATTGGCCACACAGAACTATTTGAAGGTATTTCACACCTTGGTGGGCTGAGACAGGCCCCTGATTTTACAGCTGTTGACCTACAAAAAAGGTTGTAGGGTTTTGTTCATGGTCCCCATTAGTCATTCACAAACTTTTCCATCTTACTGCATTCCATTCATTCACCCCTGCCACAATTCTCTTCTCACTATTCATATACATATGCTTCAACAGTGAGATGGGCTGCATATACATTTAATAAATAAGTAATAAAAATACGCAAATATGAATTTAGGTTTATTGGACTGGAAAAGAGTTTGCCCAGAAATCTTAGCCCTGGGCCAACTCTCTCATTCTGGGCATAGCTTGTGAATCTTGAAGATCCCTTGAGTAGGGCAGTCAGCAGTTACTGGCCTAAGAAGAAAACTAAAAGATTTCTTAAGTAGCAGAAGAGTAGGAGCATCATGGGAGATACCCGTGTAGAAAACTGCCTGGTTCACTCTGCTGTGTAGAAGAGTAGGAGCATCATGGGAGATACCCGTGTAGAAAACTGCCTGGTTCACTCTGCTCTTGAACCAAAGGAGAACCACAGCAGGATGGAGTGTCCATCTGTTTTGCTTGTTTTGGCTCTTAGATGGAACTTTGCTTTCAGTCAGTATCTAATAAATGATTTGTGAGCAAGTAATTTATAACCTTTTGCTGATAACTCTTCAGGCATTCTGACTTCAGGCTGTATGCCAAGATGTCTTCTGCCAGGCACTGCCGGGAATCAGGCAGAAGTAGTGTACTATGGTGAGGTGAACCATTTGCTCATAAATATCTTGGCATGATCTGCCTGGAAAGGGAGAGAAAGAAGCTTGAAGCAGCCTAAAGGAGGTGTGAAGCTGCTGCCAAAGCAACACTAGTTCAAAAAAGTGGTTATAGGAACAAATTTGCTATTCCTTTTATAATGTATGGTAGTTTAAATTTCCTTTAAAATCTATTTTCAAGCTTGTGCTTGTATGAGGAAGGACTGGGGTTAAATGGATCTCTGTAATGGGACACTTATTGTACACAAGGAAAAATTGAGAATTGCATTTTTGGCGAATTTTTCTCTCCTGCTCAGTGCTTGTTTAACTCTTAATCACCTCTATCTTTTTACCACAATGCTTTATCTTGATTATTTATTGCATTCATACCCTTCACAATCTGACAGGCTCTTGATGGTTAGGGAAGGGCAGGGAACCTTTTTTGTTTTGTGGGTTAATTCCCTCATAATTAATCTAGTAGGAGCCATTGACAGTGTTAGGTGCCTGGTCATTTTCTTCTCTGTTTCTTCTGATCTCCCTCTCCCTCTCTCCCCCCTCTCTAACACACACACACTAACATGTACACTTTCTCACTCTTTCCTTGCCAAGACTGTGAAGCATAGAACAGAATTTGAATTTCAGGGATATCTACGTGGGGCACTACTAAAAAAAGTCAAAATGGTAGCTGCAAGCTTATGTTCAAAGTCTTGTCCCCCCTACTTTACAAGTCTTGCATACCTGTATAGCACTCATTAAAAAAGATAGTTGCTTATGGCACCATTTTGAATCAAATGAAGCCATGAAAGCTAAGCACTGAGGTTTGCCAACCCAGTTTGTAGATCCAGTTTGTAGACTTTGTGAAGTGTCTTGAATCTGATTTGTGCAGAGATATGACCATTCTTCTCATGGTATGGGAGAGATGAAACAGTTTACTTCTCCATGATTCCCTTTGCATCTCTTTGTATGTCCTCAAAACTCTTACCTGTTTTTCCAATAGATGGAAGAAGGAGGCTTCTGCACCAAGGCACCAAAGGCTGCTTCAGCTAGTAGTGAAAAGCTGTGTAGCACTATAACTTTGAAAGGATGCTTTGATTCCCAAATCTTCAAAATGACGCCCTTCTTTGGAGTCCAACCATTCTTTCATTCCATCTTAATTTCAGTATGACTTCTTTTTTTTATTCAAAGTATTATGACAAAGATTAGAGCACATATGGAAAACTCATGACTTTTAGTTTTGATGATCATGTTGATACTATCACTTATTTACAAATTAATACATAGCCATAAGAAAAAAAAACAGATTTTTTAAAAATACAATTTCTGGAATGTTTCCACTTAGCGAATAGGTTACAGAAGCCCTATGGAGTGGAAGGAAGAATCCAAATGGTATGTGCTGGTGGGAATTATTTTTTTTAAAGAATTTTTACTATTTTTCCACATTTAGAAATATAAAAACAGTACATATTTCCATCTGATCAATGCTTCCGAGGGTTTCATACATTTTCAATATTTATACTTTCAACAATTTCCTTCACTTATTTGTCAAATCATCACTCATAGAATCATACTGTTTTATGGGGAAAAATGCAACAAGAGAAAAGTATTAAAAAGTATTAAAACATTTCATTCTCCCCCTTCACTGTAAATACTGTACTCATTTTCTGTGTTTCTAATTTCCCCTCTTTAAAGTCTTCTATAATTAGTATCTTTATCTAATTCATCAAATTCAGTTGAAAAAAATCCCTCATTTCTTTTTTCCTTAGGGTGTCCGACCCTCTTCTGCCCCCCCCCTTCATTTACCCTCCGAGCTCCTGGGTTTCTATTCTCTTTGTTTCCCTTCTCAACCTTTAACATATGTCTCCTATTCTGCTTTTTTCTAACTTTCTAACCCGTCAGGTTTTCGTTTTGGTCTTTTAGTTGTTTCATAGTCTTAGTGAAGTCTGTTTTTGTCGTATTTCTTAGAAAATACAATTGTATGCCTTCATTTTCCTTCACGCCTTTCGTCGCCATCTTTTTCTCCTCTTTCTTCTTATTTGCCTCGGTGACCTCCCCCTTCTCCTTAACTCCATATGACTCTCGATTTGCCAAATTCTCCTGTTCCACCTCCTTCTCCTCCATTCTTTGAAGAATTTTATCAATCAATCCACTGCTTTATTCCCCAACATTATTATATCCACCATGTCTGCTTTAATTTCATTAAAATCCATTTAAAATCTATATTGATAAGAAACTTGCCTCTCCACAGGAGCTCCAAACAAAAAAGAAATAAGTCTTACGGCTGGCAGATCTCGGGAACAGCTCCCTCTTCTGGGCTGCCTCCCTCTTACTTCGCTGCTTGTTCCGCTCCTTTCAACCCCCAAAATACAGTCCCATTCGTTTTAGCCCTGGGGGTAAAATCTCCTCCCTGTCTTGTCTCCCCTGTTCAGCATTCAGATCAGATTTCCTTCAATCTCTTCTCCAGCACTTGCTTCTCCAGGGTGGTTCTGAGCAGGGATGGGTTTCTCCCAGTTTGCTGGTTACCCGCTTCGTGGACGCACTTCCAGGTCGGCTGTCAAAAGCGCACTGCGCGGGATCGCGTTCAAAAACTTCATGATGTTCTGCAAATACTTTGACCCAACAGCTGTGCAGTGGATAGCCGCTGCACAGCTATTGGATCAGAGTATTTGCAGAACACCACGAAGTTTTTAAATACGATCCCATGCAGCGCGCTTTTGACAGCCGACCTGGAAGCGCGTCCGCGAAGCGGGTAACCAGTGAACCGGGAGAAATCCATTCCTGGTTCTGAGCCAAGTGGACACCATTTTAGGCTCCATCCCGACCGGTTCTTCACAGAGTTCATGGGAAATGGGGAGGAGATTTGCGCGTCCCCTCTACCCTTCTTTCTACACTCCAATGCCTCCAATTCTAGGGAAGCTTTGACCCTTTTCAGGATCCTCAAACCGGCGGTCCTGGGACAGAACTGCAGAGTGCACGTGTTCTGTTCCCAGCATCACCGGAAGTGCTGGTGGGAAATTTTTACTTGTCCATCAGATCCCTGGGAGATATGCTCATCTTCCCATAGCATAGAGGAAACAATTATCTTGATCAGGGAAGCTGATGAAGAGGAATTTGAACTTTCTCTTCCTTTCCTGCTATTCTAGCAGGATTGGCATATTTCTACAGCTATTAGAAAAGGCAAATTATCTGTTTTTGATAAAGATTAATTGGGGAAAGGGAGCAATCTGGTGTCCATTAACTTTGATCAGAGCATGATTATCAGTATCATTAGAGCAATGCTGTATATGGTCTGATAGCTTCAGTCTGATAGCTAAAATACAGTAACATCTCCTGGAACAATTGCCATCACTATCATCCTGGTTTCCTGAATCTGTTGTTATTATTGCTGTTTGTCAATTAGTCTATTATTAGTTAACTAATTGGTGAAATAGGTTTTCAGTTGTGCAAACAAATTTGAATAGAATTTTCTGCATTTAATAGCTTTGGTGCTTGATAGGCTACTTTGCCTGGTTTTAGAATGATATCTCTCAGAATTTCCAGTAAACAGATTATATATATAGACACAGACACACACACCAATAGCAATAGCACTTAGATTTATATGCCACTTCACAGTGCTCTAAGCCGATTTCCAGAGTCAGCATATTGCCTCCAACAATCTGGGTCCACATTTTACCAACTTTAGAAGAATGGGATGCCGAATCAACCTTGAGCCGGTGAGCTATGAACACCTGGCAATCAGCAGAATTAGCCTGAAATACTGCACAATTTGCCACCACGGGTGTTTTATATATATAACATTTTTGACAGGTCCAGCTATTTCCCTCTCATCTCTGTCTTATACAGGCCCTCAGTTGATAAAAAAGAACACATGTAATAAATGGTGGGACATATGTCACCCTTTAAGGTATAAAATAGATCGCCATGTCCTTCTTTTTCAGTGTGCTGAATCAAACCTAGTATTAACACACTTCACTCTGAGGCAGGTACCTACACATGAATTTAGAAATTTACTGTACTGGTTCCAAGAAATAATCCTTCCTTGAATGCATCATTTGTGTTTGCTGAAAGACCAGAGGTTGATACCTGTTGGACACTCCCAATCTGGTGGTTCATCTGTCATGTTCAGGTGTAATTCTTATTTGGGAGAATGGGGGTTGCTGGTTTTTTCATTCATATATTCCAGCTTCTTGTTTTTCCTTTCTTGTATCTGAATCAAATGTTTATAATAATGGGTTTGAAAAAAGTGGCATCTGTTTAGGGCAAGGACAAGTAGCCATTGGTTGTTAGGAGCTTCTGCATTACAGTATTATTTTTGGAGGGAGATCTTAGCCTAAGCTGTTATGCATTGGCAACCCATCAGCTAAAAACATTATAAAAATTATTTCTCGTGCCCTAGCAACATACTAGAACGTACTGTAGATAAGAAAGACAGAAAAAAGGAACATTTATGAATGACTGAATTACATCTTTATTTTTTTAATGCACTGTGTCCAGTTTGTTTTAGATCCCATATAAAAATAGTGGGAAACAATGCTTCTGATTTTTGCTGTTACCCAGTGGAATTTAATGAGAAAATTGGTGGGAGAACTAGTATAGTATAGTATAGGCATCCATTAGTCTCGAAAGACTATGGTATTGGGCTCCTGGGTGAGGATCTTAGTCCCCTCAGAGCACAATAGCCTGGGTAATTCCTTTTGGAGGATAGGCTGTTACCCAAGCAGCAAATCCCCCCTCTCCATGCAGCTGAAATAATCGAGTGGAATGGCAAAGCCAATACGACCGGTTCCAGCTGCGTTGCAGGAGTTTTGCCAACCACCGAGGGTCAAACTCACAACCTCCTGATTGTGAGGCGAGAGCTCTGCCTCTAGGCCACATCTCAACTCAATTGGTGGGAGAACTATAGACCATGAAAAAGAATGCAACTACAATCTGAATGTAATCAATCTGCAAATTAATTACAGTTTCTGTATCCTTATGTGTCCTTGCCCAAGAAAAATGGGAGCACCAAAAAATAAGAAAAGTTATTCTACCCATTTTTGCCTCTACCGGCTGCTGACATGTCACCTAACTGATTCCCCCAGTTTTGCATATCTAAAACTCTCCAGGGTTGATCAACAATTGTATTATTTATGCCATTACTTCTGGCTGTGCAGGCAATGGCACAGGCTGTAGAACCTTCTCAACGAAGGTGCCAATCTTCAAAATGTCCTCCCCAGGGACATCAATCAAATGGTCATTCTCCTCACATTTCAGTACTGTAGGTGGGCTTTAAGAACTGTTCTGCTTTGAAAACGATTTTAAGCATGATGACCAGGTTTTTTTAAAAACTTAATTCTTAATGCTCTTTAGCCATTCCTGGACCAACAGAAAACTATCAGAATATGAAACTGAGTGTCCCCGTTTCCAATCCCTTTTCTGCCTCAGTTGCCTGTTTAAAATCATTACAACCACCTGGCTTTTCCATCGAGATAATGGGTGGCAGATTTTACACTCCTTTCAACTGTTCTTCCATGCTGTTGTCAGAATTATGGAGTAAATTTTTATTTCATGCCTATGAATATCTTGAGGCTGTCCCATGAATTGTGGGGTGGGGAGGGGGAGATCCTTTACACTGCTATTTTATGGAGTTTATAGTTCTTCATTGTATGTGTGTAGAGTTTAATTGCCTTAATATTCAGACAACCATTTTATCATTTGAAAGCGGTTTTGAAACAACCAGCAAAAGAAATACTGTATACCTGAGCTTACAGAATGAAGTAAATGTTTCAGAACAGAGCTTCTCTAGTTTTCTGGAGAATAAAAGGAATGAGATGATTAATACTTTCAACCTTGCAATTTTGTTAACTTAAAGGGCTAACTTGTTAACTGCAGTTCTCGTGAGTGTCTGTCTCATCACTTTTACCCAGCTGAAGTATTTGCCCTCTGTTCATTTGCCATTCATTTCTTGAATGCCAAGACCAGGGAAGAGCTAATTCAGTGCAGTTTCTGAGTTCCAGAAGTGATTTCTCCATATTTTCACAAGTTTCTAGAATCTGCAGCTCTCTGAAGTTTTTTTATACATCAACTGCCACCAGCTGAAATAATGAAGCCTGCTGGACTATAGGCAGCTCTGGAGCAACAGGGTTATGAAATTATTTGTTGAATGCACTCAAATATTGCGTGAAATGATCCAAGCGACATTGGAGGTTATTTGGAGAATACAGAAAGAGTCTCATGGAACACTGAGCATTTCAGCCTTTATTTTAAGATGGTTCAGAAAAACAAAGGCGTTGTTCAGGGTACAGAAATGCTGCATCTTTAGCTTGTTAACAAGTGAAAGAAAGGTCATAGTATTGTAGAATTGTTTTCAAATTTCATGTAACTAATAGATGCAGTTTCATAAATAAGGCCATGGAGAGAGAGGGGGAGAGAGAGAGAGGAGAGAGGGAGGAGAGAGAGAGAGGAGAGAGAGATTTAAGCTGAGGCATTAGGAACTAATTTAGAATTGATTTAGTTGTGTTAAGAGTGATCCTACTCAGAGGTGACATTCAGCCAGTTCGGCCCGGTTTACATGAAATAATTAAATATTTCAATTTTTTTAAGTTCAGCTGATTGGTGCTGCAGAGCTCTCCTGCGCCTCAGTTGAGCTAAAAAAACAGCTCACCCTCCACCATCCCCACCCCTCACCTCTCCACATGTGGGTCCTTGTGCATGCGCTCAGAGGCCATTCTGCACAAGGAAAAGCCTGCAGCTGCCACCTCTTCTTTGGTGCAAAGCCTCATGCCGGCTGAGCCAGGTAAGCTCTGGGGCGGGGATGGTGTGTGTGTGTGCCTGGGGTGGTGCGTGGCCTCCATTCCTTTGCAGCTGCTTAAAAATGGCTCCAAGGTGGTGGTAGGGTGTGTGGGGTGGCATCCGGCCTCCAGCAGCCGTGGGGATGATGGCTGGGTCGACACGCAGCCTCCATGCCTTTGCAGCCGCTTAAAAACAGCTATGAGGTGGTGGGGTGGCGGTGCCATGCGTGTGCGCATGCATGAAAGCCGTGTGGTTGCACATGCGCACGGACCCATTTTCAGCTAACTGATGGTGGGTTTATTTGAAACCCACCACTGATCCCACTGATTTCAACAGTGGTACTTTGGAGCCAAAGCAGTATCTTCCCACATCCTGCAGCAGCTTTTAGTTGTGAGATCAGTATTTCCAGAATTTTCATGACTTCCTTGATTACTATTCCCCAGTGGAAAATATCCCTGCTTTCAGGATGCAGCACCTTCCCTTCAAAAAAGACCACACTGGAAGCCCACCCCGCATCAGTTGTCTGATCTCACCCAGGAAAATCCTTCTGACTGTTGCAACAGCAACCAGAATGTAGCTGTTTCTCTTCAATGGAACAAGTCCTATGCAATGTGCAGTGGAATGTATTGTACACTTAATTAAAGACACATTTTTGCAACC
The DNA here is from genome assembly GCA_027560395.1 of Boaedon fuliginosus. Classification (NCBI taxonomy): domain Eukaryota; kingdom Metazoa; phylum Chordata; class Lepidosauria; order Squamata; family Lamprophiidae; genus Boaedon; species Boaedon fuliginosus. The sequence goes on along the minus strand of JANHGC010001362.1, from coordinate 126,684 downwards.
TCAAGTTATAATCAACACATGGTAAAAGGTCATTATTTTTAAAACTTTCAAGCTGAAGCAGTTTGACAGTGGGAGGTGAATCTCTCAAAATCTGGCAGCAATATTTCATCTACTGGTGGACTTTAATAAGTGTAGAAAAGAAATAAATTTAGACAGTATGAAACATAGTTACATCAGTGCTGGAAGGAATCCCATGAGAGTTTCCAGGTGCCCTCTATCAAAATTTCTGTCCCAAGCTCAAAAGTTGATTTATATACTGAAGATAGAGTTTAGTTGGCACTTCCTCCTACAAAATCAACCCTGTCTTGGATGAACTGTGGACTTCTAAAAAATACCTTGGAAATCAAATTAATTCATCTTCCCTCCCACAACTTCTCCTTAAGTCATGCCATAATCAAGAAGATTTTTTCCCTACATTTTCAATCTGTACTTATATTTTTCTTGCTGATAATATGGTTATTTATTTGATTTTTTAATATCGTATCTTAATATCATCTACTTTTCTGGACAATCAGTGCAGGCAAGCAAAATCTAAAAAAAAATATGGTGACATTATCACCATTAAAGCAAAAATAAATGGACATAGTTATAATTCAGCTAATCTAAACAACATTTTCAGGTCCACTACAATAAGAACAGTATGACCAAAAAACATCATTCTTAAAAGCCAGTTAAAACAATGACTTTTCAAAACCTTTTAGGATATTACAACTGGAGGCATAAACAGCAGAGCCCTTAGGAAGAATGTTCATAAGCTATGGCAGTTGCTACTGAGAAGGACTTATCCTTAGTATCTATCAACCTCAGTAACCTTGAAACGGGCCAATGAATTGGTTTCTGATAGTGATCTTAAAGTATGGGCAGTCCTTCACATGAAGTAGCTGCAGGTCATTTAGAGTTTTAAAGGCTTAAATCAAGATGTTGTATATGGATACACAATAATCCACAAAAAGCAAAACTGAAGAGAACAGAATTAGATAATGTGGTCTGGCTACCAAATATCAATGAAGGAAACTTGGTTATTAGAAGATATGGTCAACAAAGACTAGCAGCCAGTTAGAGCTACCAGAAATCACGTTCTTCACCTCCTGTCCCTTGTAATTTCATACTTTTTCTGACAATCTCACCTTTTCAAAGGACCTTAATATACATTTTTTACTGTAATGTGAATAAACCATAGCTTTAGCTTATTATTTATTTATTTATTAAATTTATATCCCGCCTCTCTTCCCCAGTCAAGGGGAACATAATTAAAATACAATAAAATACAATGACATCATAAAATAGAAACTATACATTAAAAAACTATTAAAAATCACAAGCATACAACAGGGAGTCAGCAATTCCATGCCCGCTGGCAGACCCAGGTCTTCACAGCTCAGCAGAAGGCCAACCGATTTGGGATGGTTCGGATCTCCACGGGGAGCTGGTTCCAGAGGGCCAGTGCTGTCACAGAGAAGGCCTTCAACCACAGCCCCACCAGCCAACATTGCTTAGCTGATGGGACTCGTAGGAGGCCAACTCTGTGTGATCTAACCGGGTGCTGGGAAGCATGTGGGGGCAGAAGATGGTCTCGAAGGTACCACACTCCTAACCCATGATGGGCTTTAAAAGTTGTCATTAGCACCTTAAATTGCACCCGGAAGACACAGAGCCTCAATGGTGCAGTGGTTAAATGCAGCACTGCAGTTTCTGCTGACTTGTTCAGCAGGTTGTCAGATCTGAGGCTGAGGTTGACTCAGCCTTCTATCCTTTCTAAGGTCAGTGTAATGAGGACCCAGATTGTTGGGGGCAATAAGCTGACTCTGTAACTGCTTGGTGAGTGTTGTAAAGCTCTGATAAGCAGTATATAACATCTGAGTGCTATTGCTATTGACGTTGTAAGCCGCCCAGAGTCCTTCAGGAATTGGGCGGCATAAAAATGTAATAAAAATAAATAAATAAAATAAAAATAATATAATGTATAATTTAGAGTTCACTTATTTTCCTGGTCAAACACAACTACCTTGGTCTTTGATGCATTAATCTTCAGACCTATAGTGCTTATCATGGCATACAATCACAGAATGGCACGTAAGATTCATTATGATCATGGAAATGCTTCGCCAAAGACATGGCATTGCCTAATTCACGTACATTTATATTCCCAATCAACATATTTTATATGTTATCAAAAGCATCCTTTATGTGTTTATCCATGGATATATTAAACAACCAAGGAGACATAATACATTCTGATCATCTTCCCTGCTTATTGCTAAACCAGTTTCCATTTGTTTTCATATGTGCTTTACTTCTATTATATACTATTATAACATCCAGCAAACAACCATTAGCTCTACTTATTGATGACTTTTGGCAGAATCAGGATGGATATGTAGGCCATCCTGATTCTTCATGAATTTTCAGGGGCTACTCCATAAGCAAGTGACATTCATATTTTAAACATTCCTCCAATTACATTTCCTATGCATGCAGCCTTTAAAAAAGTGTTTTAACATTCTTCAAAATATTACATAATCACCCTTTCTCCATTTTTTTAGACATAACCTTTTAATGTATCATTATTATTATTCGCATAAAACATCTCTAAAATACTCTTTATAGGTCTTCTTTGTCTCTACTTCATATGATGTCATTTTATTATGTTTATTTTTCATTCCATTAATTCTAATGGGATTTTTTGTTTAGCTCTCTTCATTCAATTTTCAAAAATAATGAGTCAAATTGCTGTACAAATTGCTTGTGTTCCTTTGCCTGTTTGAACTATTCCTTGCTTTCTATTGAAATACCAACATATATTTTAATCCTTGTAAATTGTTAAGCACACTTTTACACACATTACATTGTAGTCTTTTCTTCCAGCAACCATTCTCTTTTTTCCCTCATTCATAGCTTCTTCATCTTTCTATTAAGCATGTTTTTCATATTTCCAACTATCATCACTTCATACACCTGGGGTACTTTATAACATAATTCTTTTCTCAGATAAAAATAGCTTTCTTACATCCACTTTCCCTTGATTCTGTAAGAAGAATAAGCTAACTTTTAACACTTTGGTACTTTTCCTGCAGTCATTCTACTTTCACTCTATTTTATTTCATTTTCTTCTAAACCAGGAGTGTCATCAAGGCCTGGGGGCCAGATCCAGCCTGTGGGGTGCTTAGATCTGGCCTGCAGGGCCACCCTGGAAACAGCGAAGGACTGGCATGCAGTGACTCTGCCAGTGAAAACGGAGCTCTGGAGGACCACACGGCCCTCTTGAGTTCCATTTTCACTGGCAGAGGATTGCTGTTGCAGCCAAAAATGTAGCTCAAGAGCCTGTTTTCTCTGGCAGAGCACTCAGGCCTCCACAGGCACCTGACACAAGTGACGTTGAACTGGCCATGCCCACACTGGCCACACCCACACTGGCCCAAGGTCAAGCACAACCCTGATGCGGCCCTCAATGAAATTTAGTTTGACACCCCTGCTCTAAATCTTTTTCCTGCACAAATTACTTTTGACCATACCAAAAATTGGTTAGTCAGCATTCATAACCTCTTATCACTTTTGTAATCACAAATTTTCATTTATAAACAAAACAACTTTTTTGAGTCATTTTTTCAGTATGTTTACACATGGATTTTTGCTTAAACCATATATTTGGAATATAGGTGTTTATTTTTACAGAATAAATCGAACAATAAACCATTCATTATGAATAGATTTTTGCTTAAACCATGTATTTGGAATATAGGTGTTATTTTTACAGAATAAATAAAAAAATAAACCATTCATTTTGAGGACTCCAAATGGCCTAATCATTTTTTCCTATATCTCTTATCCACCCATTCATTGATGTCATCTAGTAGGGTATGTTATATTCCTGGTTTGCATTTGCTCAGAATTTTAAACTATTTTACCCAAATCACAACCCTGGTTTAATCATTACCAACTTTTTTTTAAGCACAACATATAGTTTACTGTAAAGATATGATATTATTCTCCTGGGACATGTTTGAGCTAGTGACAAGGGTCATCTGTAAGGAATGACATTGGTGAGGCAGGAACCAACATCACCTTCACTAAAGAGAACAATTACATCAAAGGTGCTTTTCAAGAGAACAGCCTTCTGGTTGACTTGGCAAGAGAAAAGGGTATAGAACTCAAATGCCGGGCACAGGCTTTGGACAGCCATACACAGGCTTTGACTCCTGTGTACACCAATAGGCAGCACCTTCTGCCATGTGAACTTTCTCACTGTTAAGTGCAACGAAGTAAATAATCTAGCCATATTATCTATAATACAAGCCAGGAGAGATCTACATTTTTCAGCTGTATCTATATAAAGCTTAACAGTTAATCTACCTACTTACTTCCATTGAGAACCGAAGGATCAACTGCAGGTGCAGAATCTTTCACAATTTCATATTGTGAAATTGTCATATCATATATCTGAATCTAGCAGATTCCCATATGGACCAGTTAACCCAAATGCTGAATCACTTAATCCAATCATTTTGGACAGAATTTACCAACTGATGGTCCCTGTATCAGATGTGGCTGTTGCCGGAGCAGTTGGGAGTCCTCCAACCCCACCTTAGCTAACAGATAGATGGGAAATCAAAGAAATGTACGATCTTATGTGAAACAAAGAACTTTGTAATATTTGAACAACTCTATAATTGTTACTATTATCTGTCACTTGTGTAAAAGGACTGCTAACTCCTCTAGGATTGGCAGATCCTGTTGTTCAAAAATTATGTCGTATAAATAAATAATGAGGAATAAGTAACATTTACTTTTTATTAGTACCCTGAAATAAAAAGTAAATTATGTGCCCAATAAATAATTACAACACTAACACTAACCCTGATTTGTTGAATGGAAGGAAAATAAAGTAGTCTCCATAAAAACAAACAAACCAGCATACCTGTGATGGCACTTCAGCTGCTTTCTTATTTGCTATATTATCTGGTGGTGGTGGTGGAAGTGGTAACAATCTGGATGTCTGATTCTCTAAGGAGATCAAGGAACAACTTCATTGAATTGCCTAACAAATATACTTTTAAGACATGTAACTATTTTAATAGCAAAATGCAGCAAAAAAATAATTATTATTTTTTATGTCCTCCCCTAAAAGATTTCAGTTTGCTTTTCAACTGAATTTTAGAGTTTATATGTTATATTAAAGGTAGAAAAAATTCTGAAGTAATTTATTTTGATCTGATTTTTTTACATCTTTTAAAGGGATGTGTGAACTTTTTGTATCTACTTTATTAGTTGTGAGTTAAGTGCATGATGCAACGGACATTCTTTTGTAGTGTCTGGCCTTCCTCCTAACTCATCAGTGAGGCCAAGAGAAAGAAGGGGCCGGTGTGGAGACGTGCTCTCCTCCCCGGGCAAGCGCCGAGCACAAAAGCCCAGCAGGAGGCCTGGCCCGGCAGACGTGCCTCCATTGGCAAGCTGGGCGGTGGAGAGACCTAGCCCGGCACTCACAGCAGGACACTGTTCAGCACCTCCAGACATGAGCTGCCACCTTTGAAATGTGGGGTGCCTGGAACGTCTGGGTGGACTTCCGGCGATACTGGGAGAAAAGACACGAGCTCCGCGCCTTTTGCCCCAGGCCGCCCGGTCCGAGGACCCTTAAAAGGGTATAAACCTCCCTGTAGGGGAGGGGAGCAAAGGAGTGTGGGAGTAGGGTTGAGGGG
>JANHGC010001362.1:90243-100627 GCA_027560395.1 Boaedon fuliginosus | reverse complement strand
GTTTTCCCCCCCTAATTGCCGCTGTCTGCTGGATTCGACTTTAATAAGCGTTTTTAAAGTGTTTTTTTTTTTACAACAAAACATTTTTAATGGGGGAGGAGGAAGCATGATGAATGGCTAAAACTGAAGGATTTGGTTTGAAGGATTTTCAGAATGGGAAAGTACGCTCATGTAATTTCAACAAAGATAGAATCAGACCTTATTTTGTCTTACACCCTATGGGAGAGGGATTAAAAATAGTTTTCAGCTTATTTTTATATTTGCATCTATTCCCTTAACAACAATTTTATTAAACATGCATGAAAAGTAGACTTTCCTGTTGTCTAAATTATTTGCTGTTCTTTAGTTTTCACGTTGTATTTTTTAATGTTTATATTTAATTATAGTTAAATAATAATATAGTTGTGTAGTCTGGTTCGGGAGAAGGCCTGAAAAGGCTGTTTTCTCCATGTGGTGAAGAGAAGAGGGAACAGGCCCAACTCAGATCAAGATAAAACATCCCTGCCTAGGAAATTGTAATAAGGGAATTGTGCAAAGAAGGTAAATTTTTTGGCTTTCTTCCTAATTAAACAAAACTGTAAAAATTGAAGATAATTGGGGAGATCAGTAATATCAACTAGTATCCAGGGATGAAACAATTGACTACATGGCATCTCCCATTAGCTGAAAAACCTACCTAAAACTCTGAAGAAATTATGCTTTAGTTCTTATAGCATATGTAACCAGTCTACCATAAACTAGTCAGTTCTACATAGATATGTGGTTATATTTCCTTATGGTTCCATCACTTCTATGCAAGGGGCAGGGCTTGCAAGGGTACTACATAGATACATATCAGTTCATACACAGAAATCAATACATAAAGAACTATGCAATACTAAGTAGTTTATTGAATTTTTGGGATAAATATAGGAAAAGTTAAGTCTGTATTTTCCTCTGCTTGTCTTCCTATCAAATGTCTACTTTTAGAAAGATGTAGGCACTAAGAAACTTGCTCAATGAGAGACAACAAATTGCAAGGTTATACTGTTAACAGATCAAAGTAAAGATATTTTGAGTCTCTTACTACACAATGTTCTTCTACACTTAATTGGTTCCAATATTGTACAATAAGCACAGTTTCAAAAATTAAAACAAAATGTTGTTTTGAAACATTTTTGAAACATAATATTGAAAATTTTCAGTATTTATAATAAATTTATAATTTATTAATAAAATATAACTTAAAAGAACAGTTGGTTAAAGAAAGATCCAACTTGGAACTAAGGAGAAGTTTCATGACAGTAAGAACAATTAATCAATTGCATCTTGGAGTTCTCCTTTGCTGGAGATTAAAAAAAAGATTGGACAATCATCTGGGCAGGGGATTGGACTAGATCTCCAAGTCCCTTCCAGCCCTATCATTCTGTGATTCCTTCATTCTATGATTCCTTGATTCTATGAAAACCTGAACCGATCTAAGACTATATGATTAAATAGATGCAGAATATGAACATATGGATGCATTGCAAAGTGGGAATTTCAGTGGAAAAAGAATTTAAAATTTACCTTGAATATTATACTCAGAGAGCTCTGATGCAATATTTTTTACTATTGATATATCTAAACCTGATTACTGAAATGAGTAATTCTTTCTCTAAAAAAATACTGGAAATGTAATGAACAGATTTTGTCCATATGTGGTGGCAATGTTGTAATGCTCAACAAAACTGAAAAATAAACCGTTTGTAGAATGGAACAAATTCTGAAAGATCTAGTCCCATTCTATCCTGATTTTTTTAATTAAATTTCTCTTAAACCATTATGTTCTTTCAAAATACACTGAACTGGCATTGTGTATATGTTAATAAGCTGCAAAAAAAACCCCTACTTTCTTAACTCAATGTTCCTAATCCAAGCTATATTTTAATTTCCTTGAAGGGTGCTATGTAGTGAAATGATATTGATAAATATCTTTGATTTGGGCCATGCCTCATCTTACATATCTATAAAAGAGAGGTGGGGTGTGGATGGCAGTTTGTATGTGCTCTATACAAACTTTCAATTCTGCACCAATCTACCTCAAACTTGACAGATAGGTAGCAAAGCATAGTAAGATCAGCACTGTCAGGGTCTCCAAAGGGTAGGAGGCCTTTTTGACCCCTTTTTTGGGGGGGGCAAAGAGGGTACTCGTCAGTAACAAGCCACAACACTACTGAGCGTGTACAGTTTTGAATCTCTCTACTGAGTGTGTGCAGTTTTCAAACTGACTGAGGCACTATATTCAAACCCCTGAGGTGCCATGTTTTATATATATAAATTCCAGATTTGTCCCAGCGGCGACAGGCCCAAGACACACAGAGCAACCCACCACGCCAAGTAAGGTCACCTATGATGTTGGAGGGGCTGTGGGGGCTTAAGAAATGGCTGCAGCCCAGTGCCCCTGTCAAGCCCTGGCTGCCTTTCCTCAGAGCTGTTCTGCCCTTGGGCTAGAACACAGCCTGCCCTTGGCCCAGAGACGCCCTTGCAGGAGCAGAGATGTGGGTGGGGGTGCCAGGGGCTTCAGAAGGCCCGCAAACACTGTGGCACAAATATACTTCTTTTAAAAAAATAAAAACCAGTGCAAGGCCAGGTAATCAGCTAGTCTAAGATAATGGAGACAACTGAGTTTGCTTGAGTTCATAGTGATTGGGAACTTCACTCTAGGAAATGAGTTTTGCAACCTCAATAGAAGATACTATTTGATTCCCACCTATGGATCCCAATTAAAAACTAATGAAATAAATTTAAAGCAATTACTGCTTTTTATAAGGTAACAGTAACATGAATCCTGGTGGTGCAGGGGTTAAAATGCAGTATTGCTGGCTAATTCACTGCTGACTGCCAGGAGTTCGATTCTGACAAGCTCATGGTTGACTAAGCCTCCTTCTTTCCCAGGTCGATAAAATGAATACCAAATTGTTGGGGGAAATATGCTGACTCTGTAAACTGCTTAGGGAGGGCTGTAAAGCATTATGAAATAGTATATAAGTCTAAGTGCTATTGCTATTTAAAGCCAACTTGTTTCTCAACCTCATTGAGAATTACAGGTAATTATTTTTTTCATTTTTTATTTCATTTACTTACTACTTATTGCATTTACTTTAAATACATCAATAATTATCCCCAAAACATGCAATATTGATACAATGGTATTTCATGTCATTTTACAATGATTGCTGCTATATGATTGTTTTGATCCATGATCACAGTATTATTTTTCATTATTTAAATTGGTCATACCAATAATAATAACATTGTAGTGGAAAAGTTCAGCTTCAGGATAGCTTTGTTCCTTGATCACAACTGCATCTTATTAGACACATTAACTGTTATTTTGCATTCATTTATATAAGATATACTCACTTGCTTGGAAATAAGTTAGGTGGAAAAAGGACTCCTATTTACTTGTGCTCCCAAGTGTTTCTTTAAGACTTGTGGACTTCAACAATAATTGAATAATAATTCTCCAGCCAGCATAGCATAGTTGGCTGGAGAATTTTGGGAGCTGAAGTCCACAAGTCTTAAAGTTGCCAAGTTTGGAGACCCCAGCTCTATACCATTGCCTAATGACTCTCTGGATTTGGATAGTACTTTTGCTGATTCCTGATTTTGGGATACTTTTTAATTTCTACTGTCATTCACTATATTCATCACCTTAGTATCAGAGTAAATGAGTGACTGGACTCCACCTACTTTATGGGAGTTTGGGAAAGACTCTAGGCTGGAACAGAACTGTTTCTTCCTAAGGGACTATACAGTATCTTTACCTCTCTATCTCTTCCAAATTATTTTAAAACTATTTTAAGAATGTTTTAGTATATTTCTTTCTTTCTGGCTTAATTTTTTTCTTATTTCCATATTTGCTACCTGAATGCACCCTTTCCCATGGATATTTTATTCTCTTTTTAACTGGAGTATTAATAGCTAAAATACTTGACTAGGATGGAGAAGAACCAGACTGAAGTCAACCTTCTGTCATGGATATTTACTGGATGATTTGCTGATTTTGCCATGGTTTCTCAGTGCCGCCATCTCACAGGCTGCTTTGTTAATGGTGGAAAAATTGGAGAATGGAATGGGTAATCAAATACATATACAGTATAAGGAATTCATCTGAACTGTCTATAGCAGCATTTTATTGTCATCTGTGACATTACAAATAGGCAATAGATAGAACCAATCACAAATAATCCCTAGCCCAATGATTTCTTGAGGGTTCTTGTTTGTCTTATGAATACATAATGTTAGTTTCACAAATCATGGCTCAGATAACTATGAGTCAGTGTGTCATGTGAACTCAGCCAAACGTGTTGATTTTTATCATCTGCAGAATGATTAGTTTGCTCATATGAATGTTTGTGTACATTTAGTCAATTAATCAAAGTACAAACAACTAACCATTTAAGATATTTTCAGTTTTGCAATACCTCTTCTGTTAAAGATACAGTCTTTATTTTGAAGCCCAGTAAAGTCACGGAGTGAATTTTAATTGATTTAAATGGAGCAGACTGTTATTGCATATAACTGGCATATTTTACCAACCCTGGGGGAACCAGATGCAATCCTGATATAAACAGCTCATGAGAGTCAAAAGGGCTGCGTTTGTTTATTTCTAGACTCTCCACCGCTGTGTTGAGAGGGGATGAAGCCTGACTGAAGGAATGAACAAGACACTAGATTTCCGTTAAAGAAAGAATGGCCACATGTTTTTTGTTGAATGCTTTGAGTCTTCTAAATGCTGATCTAAATTCTTACACTACATTCTTGCTTGCTATCATATATTTAGACATTTATCTGAACACAAAACACATATTTTTAAAAAACTAATGTTTTCAATTTTTCATCAAGTTAGGATACTTCTGGTTGCATGCCCAACAGCTATTTGGTGGTGAGTGATGCAGTGAAGCCAAAAATTAAACTCTTCAACTTAGTTTTTATTTTTGGCAACTGCCTCCCCTATTTTTCCTCACCATAAAGTTTTCTTAGCAGGATTTTTCAGAAGTGGTTTGCCAGTTCTTCCTTCCTATGGCTAAGACAGAGAATGGCTGGCCCAAAGTTACCCAGCTGGATTTATGGCTAAGGAGGACTAGAATTTATTTATTTATTTGTTTATTTATTTACTTAGATTTATATCCCGCCTCATTTCCCCGGTCACATTCTCCTGTTTTTTAGCCTGAACCCTTAACCACTAGGCCAAAATGGAGTTTCCTTAAGAATAGGAGGTCTGTTAACATAATATATCTTGCTTCAGGACAGCATTTGCTGAAGTACTCCATAGTTTACAAACTGATTAACTGTGGCATGAGTGCATGACAACAATGAAGATATATAGATATATAATTGGTATATTCAAAAATGTTTATTGGTGGTTCTTCTCCAAATTATATAGGAATATCAAGTAAGGTGCTAAAAGGATCAGTTCTAGGTTCACTATTTTTATTTACTTTTCTTAATTTTTGTTAATGATTTGAATAAAGAAATGTTTATTGAACTGGTAGGTAACCAAAATTAGGCAAATTCAAAATTATCTTGGTAACCTGTAGAAATAAGTAAGAGAATGAAATTAAAGTACCGGTAAGTGCAAATTTTTTCACTTAAACAAAAATTTGATGGACGGATATAATAAAGAAATAACTGGCTTACAATCATGGCATTTATGAAAAAAAATCTAACAGTATGAACCAGGAATGTAAGGAGACTTCAAAAAAATCAGGTGTGATGTTAGGATCCATCAACAAAAATATATTTTCCAAATCATGGACAGCAGTAATTCCATTCTATGCGGCATTAGTCAGTGTATTTCTCTGAAGATCTGTCTAGCACAGAATAAGATTAAATTGTTAAATCTACTAAATCTATATTCTATAAAATCTATCTGTCTGCACATGCAGAAGAGGATTTATATAATAAGTCATTTTTCATCCTCACCCTCATACTTTTCTGTGAACTAAGTACTTCTAGAACAATACATTTCTAAATATGTTTATTTGGCTGTTGATTCTACAGTATTTAAATAAATATTTGGGAATTGTGTATTTTTGTGTCCTTCTGAATACATTTGAGATTTATTATTACAATCAGTAGCTATTTTCAGGAAGACATCATAAAAAGTAAAATAAAAATTGATTGAATTCACTCCTAATAATTTTATAGATATATCTTCCTCACAAATACTGTATTCTGTTTTTTTAGAATGAGATTCCCATAAATGTTTGCAAACAGGACAAACAACAAAATGGGCATTGCAGCCCTTTTGAAATTGTCCCTTTTGAAATTGCATTGTGACATTGTACAGTCTGTAAGCAGCAAAGCCTAAGTTGTGATATCCCAATGTTAATTCTTGCAGTTTGTCCGGACTTCATCTCACATAATTCTGCAAATTGAACTGTAACACAGCTGGAGGAGGCCAGATTGGGAAAGGCTCACATAAAAGGTAATCAGATCTTAAGTTAAAAAAAATACTTTTCTGTTACCCAGGCACACTGCTTCCTTATGCTTTCCTTCCTTAAATCTTAACTGTTAAAGCTTCAACATTGCAAAAATCATTTTTCTTCTAAACAGATATGCACAGTGGCTTACCCTACAAATCTCATTATATTTTATGCCACAATTTCCAACATTAAAGCAAAGTAAAAGTATTTTATCCACTACTTCTTTAGAGTTGAATTTATCAAAACAAATAAATATGGACAATCAATCAACTATGGCTCATTTCTATCAAAGATTTCTCATACTAAAAGAATATTTTCTATTGCCACAGCTTCCACTATCATCCATCAGAGCACTGAATGGTTTTCCTGGTCAGGGATGAGATGGACCAGGCCAAATCTAAATGTGGCTAAAAAAAATGATTTAATGAGATAATATCAAAACAATTTTGTTACAATTTTTGGAGGAGTTGTGGGAATTGTACTCAAAATTTCAGAGGGCTTCATGGAGTCCTAGTACCTGAATCTGAACACCTGGTCTTGGACTATAGTTTTACAGTGTGGCTGTAGTGTTTAATGGTGCAAGCAAAGCACAAAATCAATATGGGCAAGCATCTTACATTCACAATAGCAGAATTCAAAGGCTTTCTATTAATAGAATTGCAGGAAAAGGAAGAAAAATCTCCTTTGAGTGAAATTGTACTGCTAGTGACTTCATGGACAACCCCTTGTAGTTTTCTTGGCAACTGTGCATAAGTGGTTGATTCCCTTTGCCTTTTGGGATTTTAAAAGTTTTTAAAGATCCAGTCTAGCCTACAACCTTGGAAAGCTCTATGGTGCACAATTGCAAAGATGTTTCCCAGAAGTCTTCAAGGCTCTATTTATGTTGTTCTTCTGTATTTTAATATGTCCCCAGATCACTGTGTGAATAATATTTTACTTTTACGATTCTCCATAATGAAAGGTTCAGTGCTGCAGAGCTCCTTCAATTTCTCTCCCTTGTCTTTAAGCTCATTCTAATATCCAGCTCTTCAGTAAAAACTTTTCTCCCAGACATCTGATGGGTCATGCCAAATGATCCTCGCTGTATATTGCCTAAGATTATTTACTCCTGCTGCGCATTGCTTCCCTTTTCAATGCCACCTAATCAGCACTTCTTATAATCCCAAAACTAAAGGATTTCAAAGTCTATGGAGTATTTCCATAGTTTCCAGTAATATTTCACATAAATATTGATATACAGATGTGAAAAAAATATAAGGCAATTTAAGACACAAAAAGAGCTACATTGACTTGTTTTCTTTCTTCTTTCTTTCTGTTAAACTTACACCTTGCTTTCATATTATACAATTCAAGGCAACCTATATGATGCTCCTCGCTTCTACTTTTCCTTCTACTTTTCCCACAACAACAACCTGTGAGCTAAGTTGGGTGAGACAGAATGACTGGTCCAGCTCACTTGTGAATTTACGAGTCTAAAGCATTTTATATGTAATTTATTTAAGCAGAGCACTGTGCTATACTGTAGGCAGACAGCTATGATGTGCCAAAAAAAGAAAGTTTCTGAAATGGCTGAAGCAAGTTTGAGATCATCTTCTCTGGAAAATTTTATGCTGAATAAGTATACAATCTTGATAGAAAATTGCTACATTCTGATTTTGTTCTAGAAAATTCTAAAAGAGGGAAAAGGATGAGAATAGGGTTAGATAAGAGAAGGCAAGAGTGGAATAATTTAGGGACCATTTAAAAGAGTAGATGGGGGGTGTGGCTGAGACCGCAGTGACACCGTTTGGAAATCCTGTGGGGAGCTGCAGGGATGACCAGAATTCTTCTTTTTTGGGGGGCTCAGGCTTGAGCCTAACTTTGCCCAGGCAGGGCAAAGGGAAGTGGACAGACCCAGGACCAAGGGGAATGTGCCTTTTAACCTTTGGATACCCAGTTTTCTGCCCATACCAGAAAGAAGAAAAGCAGCTTGCCACAGCAAACCGGGACGGCCATGGAAGAAAAGGGAAAGTTGAGAGAAAACAGACTTTGTGCTGTGAGGAGAACAGAAGACTCAGAAAAGAAAATAGTTTTGTAAGTTTTTATTTTGTACTCTTTCTTGCTCTCCAAGGATTTCTTTTTATCTTGCTATTTTTAAGCTGTACCGAAGGGGAAAAAATGATGAATCCTAGAGAGACAGCATTAAGAAGGAAGTGAAAGTAACTGAACTAGATTGTTAAATTGTAACCGGAATGAACTTTAAGAGACTTATTTTTTCAGTATTTGTTCTACACCCCTCTTAATTCTTCCTTAAAGAGCTGGAACTTTTAATAAAAAAAATAACAACAATAGTGACAAAGGGAGAGTGGTGGATTTGAAGAAAAAGAGGACTTTGTTATTGAGCTTTTTAGTGCCATTTGCCGATAGAGAGGGAGACATACTGACAACTGGTGGATGGAAAATATTGCCAGGTCTTGCCTGTTACTTTTTCCTCTGAACAGATGGTGTCCAGTTATGTAAACAAGATAGATAACAACAGACTGAAGAATAGGAGGAAGAAAAAATAAAAAGGCAAGACTGGAAGATAGAAGGACTTGTTTTAAGATTTTGTTCTTCCTTGAAGATTTAAAGCTGAAACTTGGTACAGCCAACATAAGCTTATCATGCAGATGTGTTATTGGACTTTGTAAAGTTTATTTACTGCCTTTACTTTGTGGACCTTTCTTTTAGCCTACAAACCAGACTTGCTTTCTCTTTTTTTCTACTTTTTTGTGATCATTTTTTGTAGCTAACAGAATAACATATTTTTGTTGGAGCTGTTTGAATGGATTAAGGGTGGATTTTTTGGGCCAAAGTGGATTAATTTTGATTTTTACTACATTTGTTTCCCCCCCCCCTCTCTCTTTTTAACTTGGTCTACAAGATCTCCCTTTTCTTCATATTTTCTTCATTGCATTTGTGTTCTTTTTTCCTCTTTTTTCTTGAATGGAGAGAGGGTGTATTTTGTGGGCCAAATTGGATTAATTTTGTTGGATAATTTTTTAAGGGGAAGGGTGCATTTTGCGGCCAAGTGGATTTAATTTTGATTGGCAAGTGGGGTGCCTTGCATTTGTTTTTTCAGATTTTTTTTCTTCCGAAGACGCAGAAGCAATGAACAGCCCAAATTAGCACAATAGGAGAAGGCAGCTATGTCCAAGCAGTGGTCCCAAGTTACAGGAGCAATGCATAGCCTGAGTCCTAAATCACAGTCTATGTTAAGTGGATTATTACAGCAAGAACAAATGAGCCAATCGCAAGAAATGAAGGAACTAAAAATGCAAATGCAAAAAATGAATGAAAATATAGAAAAGCTGATGGGATGGGTGGTAAATATGAGATCAGATATTAAAGGAGTGGTTGCTAAAGTAGAAAAGCTACAACAAAATATGGAGCAAAACAACCAAAAAATAACAAAAGTAGAAGAAAAAACAGAAAAGGTTGAGAAAAAAGTGGAGGATGTCAATGAGAAATATAGACAAGTGGATATTGAAAAAGATAAAATCATAGCCTCCCTCAAGATGGACAAGGCTGAGTACTATTTGTGGCTCCAAAATGTGGAAGAAGAGAAGAATGAAGATCTACCTGAACTTGTAGCAGCACTTTTGACAGAAGCTCTACAAACACTACTCAATAAAATTTGAGATGAAATGGATGAAATATTTTGTGTTCACACAAGATATGCTATGAGCCACACACTACCAAGAGAGATTCATGTGAGACTTATGAAAAAATCATTCAGAAATGAAATATTACAAAAAAAAAATCAAAGGAGAAACAATAAATTACAAAGGAAAGGAGATCAAGATACTGAAACAGGTACCCAGAAGAATAAGAGACAGAAGAAGAGAATATCAGCCGATTCCAAAAAAAAATAATAAGAATGAATATAATTTAAATTTGGATAATACCATAAG
>JANHGC010001362.1:52139-68212 GCA_027560395.1 Boaedon fuliginosus | reverse complement strand
AGTTGATAGATGGTAAATTAAGATCTCCAAGAAAGATAATGGGGTGTGGAGAAGTGGCTGCCCACATAAGAAGATCAAATAGCTTATTAGCATGATCAATGTCATAGTCCGTTTGCTATATAGTTTACTATAACAAAGCAAAAAGCGAACTGAGGTATTAAGGGATAATTCACAGACAATGGATTCAGGAAGTTGCTCATATCAAGTGTGAACAACCTGCCCCATGAATCACACATCCTATAATAATCTTGTTAGGCTCCAATGAATCTGTTGCCACCCAAATTCAATGGTAGCACTTGGCTAATATTAATCAGTTAAGTATTATTATGATTATTATTATGATTTTTATCTACTGTTTTGTCCCATATTTTAGAGTCTACTGCCTAGTACATCAACAAATGGGAAGTGTAGCCCATAGCCCCAAAATGTTTGCCATTCCTTCCTTGTTTGAAAATATTTTTATTTGCACTGACTTTTTTTTCTCCTGTTGTTCTGAATCAATTATTCTTGCTTTCTTACTTCTGGTGTTATCATCTGTTATATTGGAGTTTAAATGCCAATAATACTTTCCTTTTAGATTTATTCAAAAGTCAGTACATTTTTAGACAGTTTGGGAATCAAGGATTAGAAGTGGGAGAGAAATATAAAATAAATGAGGAAAACTGCTTTAACATAGTTAGGGATACTTTGTGGAACATTGTTGTTTTTTATGTTTATTTTTAAGATCTGGGAATAGATGTTGCTAAGATGCTTGGTCCCAGGAATCCAAATGTCTTTGTAAAAATTTTGGGCTAAGAAACATCCAAGAGAAACCAACATACTGTTGGTCTTTCGGGATAACTCTTGCAAAAAGCATGCAGTTCTTTTTGGTTGGATTTCTTCAAAGCAAGCCTGAAATATGGACAAAAAGCAAGTAATATTTTAACAATCTGAGAATTCAGGAGCACATCCAGGAAGTCAGGGAATAACAGTTTACCCCAGTTCCCATTTTCCAAGGGTCTCTGTCCCTACGGCACATGCTTTACTGTGGTCAATGCATATTGAAAATACACACACACACACATTTTGCATCCAGTAGGATACTTTTTCCTTTTAAAGTGCTGACCTAGGGACAAGAAGCAGGAAAGAGGCTATGAGATTATCCCCTTTGTAGGTCAGAAGACTCCAGGATGCATGTTGCCCTGTTAACCTCTGAAAAGTGCTGGTGTAGAGCAGAAGAAGGGAGCAGCACAGTTCCAGACCTTTTTTCAAAACAGGACCTATCATATAAATTTTTCTGGAGCCATGTTTCTTATGACATTAGCCTGGGCAGGGCTGGCAATGTACGATGGATAATCCCTTTAAGTAGGAAAGTTGCAGTGAGTGAGTCAAATTATTACTCCAGGAGTCTTGGCAGAATAGAATAATAAGCCAGGAATTCATAAGTTTTTAATGTATGCGTGCATTGACTGATTTTATGTCTCTGTGTGATGTTACTTGAAAGAAAGGCACTTCCCTGTACAAATATAGAAATGATCTCTGTTGAATTTCACCTTCACTTAACAGCCACTCATTTAGTGAGCATTTGAACGTGATGGTGCTAAATGAGTGCTACTTACAACCAGTCCTTCGAATTCTGACCCTCGCAACAAACCAGTGGTCGCATGGTCATATTTTGCAACATTTTTTACCAGTAAGCAAAATCAATGGGGAAGCCAGCAAGGAGTTGCAAAAGGCAACCACATGACATCCTCACTTAAATTTCTGGAATTGCTGTCACTAAGCTGCTAAGTCATGTGACATTGTGCTTTATGACTGCGTCACTTAGCAACTGCAGTTCTGGTCCCAACCAGAATGTTGTTAATTGTTAATTAATTGAGGATTACCCATATTCCCAGTGTATCCTCCATTTTCTAATCCTAGAGCATCGGGTTTAAGCCATTCCACATCTTCAATGCTATTCCCATGTCCTGTTATATTGCAAGGTCTTCACAGGCTCCACCTTCAAACCAGAACCTGGTTTAAACTGTTGGTGTACCTGTTTGGAACCGTCCAGTCACATCTCCCCAGTATTTTATTCCTGCCCTTCTTTTCCCTTTACAACTTTCTTGTTCTTTTGAGCAAGCTAGTCCTTAAGTTTCCCACCTGAGGATCACTGGCTGTAGGCTCCAGGCTTACAGAGACAGAGTCTGACTTTGGAATCAGCTCCCCTTCACTTCAGTGAACATCTGATAGCTTTTAAAAGGGATTATAGAGACTGTTTTTTTCCTTAATGGATTAGAGTAGGACTGGGTATTTTATTCTGCTCTCGATAAAGTTAGTCAAATTGAGGTTAGTGTTATTAACAAACATATGTTTGTTCTGCATTAATTCAAATATGCATCCTTCTTGTGTTTAATTGGTTTTAGTCCTATGTGATGGTTGTGGCAGTGTGAAGTAATTATTGTGCATAAAATTTTGTAATTATTATATATTTCCTTTGATCTGTACAATGCCTTGATAAAGTTTTATTATTGTATTTATTACTGTTGTTCAGAGTTACCCAGACTTGCTCTTGAGTCAGGCAGCATCATATCAAATCAAACAAATAAAATTATAATAATTAATTGGGAAGAACTCAAGGCATGTCAAGGCCAATATGAACTAAAAACTGATTTCACATTTTTTTATATCTAATAATAAGTTAGCTATTGCAAGAAGACTGAATGCAAACAATGGCATGGCAAAATAGCAGCAATGGGGCATTGGGACATCTGCAAGAAATAACATATGCTTATAAACAAGAACTGGTGGGGCCACAAAATAGGCAAAGAAATAGAAAATGAGGAAGTTAAAGTATTCTGGGATTTTAGAATTGAAACAGGCAAGCATCTGCCAAACAACACCCCAGACTTAACAACTGTTGGTATGAAAGACAGAAAAGTCTGGACATGTCAATTCCTGAAGGCAGGAGAAGGAAGAGAAAGAACAGGGGAATCACAAAATACAAAAACCAGCAAATAGAAGTAGAACAACTGTGGCAAAACAAAACAAAGGCAGTACCAATAATAATAGGTGCCTTGGGTATAATCTCAAAACATCTGGAGCACCATTTGAATGTCAACATTGACAAAATCACTAAAAGTCAATTGCAAATGACAGCTTTACTTGAAACAGCTTAATTCTGTGATGATGATACCATCAAATAACATTTGCTTATTCAATAGGTGGATAAAAATACCACATCCAGCCTAAACATCTAGTTGACTGTGTGACTAACCATAATAATAAAAGCTTGTTCAACTCCCTTAAGTTTTTGGAAATCAACCAGTATAGAAATAATTATTTGAATAAATAAATGGTTTACAGTTTATTAAAATTCAGTAGGAGTTACGGCTGGGAAAATAGATTGAAAATGGTAGTCTATATGTGAAAATCTAACATAAGGGACAAAACATGCTCCCTCCCACCCATACTTAACAGTTCTTATGACTATATTTTTAAAAATCACAAAAATGTATATTCATATAGCATTTGAAGCACATGTTGTGAAGAATATATTAATATGTGCTTCCTGCCACCTGTGTTAGAGCCACTAGTATTTAAAGTATCTCGACATACTAAAAAGTTTCATGAGAATGTTGTGCGGAGAAGATAAGGAACATTGGTGGCTTTGGAGACCAAGCTACCATTCCAAATAATCCCAGGAAATGAGATGTGTGAAAATTCAAGATATGTTAAAATTCATGCCTTTTCAGGGACCCATTTAGGCATGAAGAAGTGAAATAGAAAGGTCTGTAGTCTTTCACCCAGGGACATCTGCATGTTGACTCTGATATCATTAGACTGACAAAAGTAATGTTGTGATGCCTTTTGGGCCATCCATGTAACATCACAACACAGAGAGAAAAAGAGGGAGATGTGTATCATAGTGCCACAATTTTGCTTTAGTGATCTGATTGCTCATTTACCACGCTGCATGTGCTCATTAACAAACACACACCAATGCTTTAACTTTCAACTTAAAGCATTTTTACTGGGTAAGTATTCACTAGGAACACCAACTCCCCAATGTGTTCAAGTAATTTTCTTCAACTTGATGTACTCTAAGTTTATTACACTACAACCTCTACCAACTCTCAGCCAGCAAGGCATTTTGGGAGCTGAAATCAATTCATCTTGTCAGTGTCAGGCTAAGAAAACATGTGTTACAGTGTTGAAGAGGGAAAAGTGCTGTTAGAATGATCCATCACCATCATCTTTGAAGAATTGTGCCCAAAAGAAGACTGGGACATCAGCCATCACTTTCCATCAGAGATGGGCTCTTGGAAGATGCATTGATGACAATGTGGGGCCTGGGATAAGTGCAGCTCCAATTTATAATTTCAAAGTTACTGTCAAAATAGCTGGTTTAACCATTGTTAACCAAACCTTAAAATAGCAAAATGAAAACCAGATTCTTTACACACACACATCAAGAAATTAACATAGTTCTCGAGAACTTTAATGTAAGTGACTTAGATTAATTTATCCAATGATTGATCTTTTAAGTTATGTGGACCACTAGAGAGTAGACACTCAAAATTCACTGTTTTTAACTTTTCCAGTGAGGCTTGGCATGTACTTCCTCTGCACAAAATTAACAGGGAAGCAAAAGAGAAGAGAAGAAACATGACAAAGCCTATAACTTCATACTCCGTTTACTGGATTATTTTTCTGAAAAGGGTAGAGCAGACACTGCAATGCTAAGTGGTGGGTAATCAACATCTCTTCTCCTTCCCCCTTCCTCCATTTAGGGGATTTGACATTTTCATTCCTCAGTGATTCCACTGTGAAAAACAAATCCGTCTACCTGCCATCCACATCTGACCACCAGATGGTTTCATGTGAGTAAGGAGGACCAATTGCTGAGTGCATTCAAATGACCTCACACATATATCTTCAAACATTGCTCTCTGACCACAAAAATGTATGGAAAACTCAACATCTGTACATGTCTGCCTCTTAAATCCCTGTTGTTTTACAAAATATATTACTTGTCACCTTAATGTCCTGAGCCCCTTAATGGAGAAAATGTGGTCATTACTTGCACTGTAAGAATTGTTTGTTGTAAGAAATCCTTAAGTTTCTTACAATGAGTTTTAATGCTTTCATTCAGCTAATTTATTCATTACAGCTAAAACATGATTTTAGTTATTCTACAATTGGAGCAATTCCTTTCTTTGACATTCTTAGCAAATATTAAAACAGGTCTTAATTACAGCAATGTACCAAAGATGCCTGATCAAGGAGAAATAGTCAAAACGTCCCATCTATTTTAACATTATAGCTACTGCATAATCACATGGATGATAATGAGAAGATGTGTATTACAACACTCATGCTTGTGTTCTCCAGGACCTTCTATTATAATGAGATACAAGTATATGTGTTTCAATTTCCCTTGTTTCAGGACTTTTATCTGCAAAATGGATGATAATAAAGAGAAACAAATTGGCTTCTCATAGTTTCCATGAGAAAATTTTTCAGTGTTAATAATATATCTTTTAAATAGAAAGATATGGAAAAACCATATACCTAGTTTTGTTTTACTGAACTCTGAAGGAAGCAGATTCTTCAAACTTTTCTTATCATTGAACTCTTATTATAGGTAGGAAAATTTAGAAAGCCTCCAAATTTTCATCTAACTATATAACTTTTAAATATACTTGATAAATCATTGAATATAAAAAAAGTTTGATATAGTGCTTATTTATTAAACATAAAAAAGATCCTGCACTTAAGTATTTTTAAATGGAATGTATTTCTTTACCACCCAATTTTTAAAGATAATTTCAGTAATTATAAAAGTATAAGATGAAAACAGAATAACAGAATAAAAGTAATCCAAAAAAGGGTAAATGTTAAGGGAGATAAACAGCTAGGAAAAATAAATAAAAAAAGATTTGTAAAACATATCAGCATTAAAGTTTGGCATACCACAGAGTTGAGGTCAGTCCACAGGGCAAGTGAAAACTCATCATGAATGAAGACACACGAACTTTATTTTAGTATATGCTGTTTTTCCTTCTCAGAGAGTAAGAAAGGTGAAAAAGCAGCTTTTCCTGCTTCAAATCCCAATATATTATTAAATGTAATTTACTGCATCATGCTATACGTATACACTACTATCTACTTAATAGTAACAGCAAAACTATTAATATAAAGATGAGCCCTTTTTTTCTTTTTAGTAATTGCACTGGTCAGTGGAAATACTTATCCATGAAATATAAATCATCTAATAGGCTGAGTTACCATATTTATGTTTAAGGATTTTATGTGAACAATTTTTAAATATTAATTAATATTAATTTCCTTTCTTTTCCTTTACTAAATTTGTTATAACTACCCATTGCAATAGAAGGAAGCTACAAAAGCCAGAAAACTTTTTTTTTAAAGAAGTAAAAATTAAACACTCATAAACAGGCAGTCTGGACTAAAACAACAGGTACAGTGGTGCAATCAATACAACAATACACACAATGCCAGACCTGAGAACAGTTGGGCTTTAAGAGTTTTCCAGGACCCCAGGAAAGTGGGCACTATTTGTATCTCTGCAGGGGAAGCTGTTTTCCAAAGCAGGCGTTTTCAACCTTAGCAAGTTTAAGACTTGTGGACTTCAACTCAGCAAAGCTGCCTGAGGAATTCTGGGAGCTGAAGTCCACAAATCTTAAAGTTGCTAAGGTTGGAAACCCCTGTTCCGGAGCGTGGGAACAATGACAGAGAAGGAATGCTTCTTTAGTCCCACAAGATGGCAACATTTAATAGTGGGGACCTGGGGTGTATTCTGCATTGTGTCTGAACATACCAGGCATGTGGAAACAATTGGAGACAATCCCTGTGCCTTAGACATCCAGAGCCTGCTATGTGCCATAGATTTTATAGGTGATGGCCATCACCTTGAAGCCCACTGACAATCTGAGGTTTTCATAGGAGTGGTAAACAAGGGTGCAACATGAAATGCACATTGTTTCTTTGTACCAGCTGTACCAACAAAGTGGCCTTCAAGGACAATCCATGTGGAACACATTGCAGTACAATCAGTCATGAAGTGAATAGGATGTGAATCACAGTTTCCAAGATCTTTCCCTTCAAGAAAACTGCTTTATAATATACATGTGCAAAGGTTCTCTTGACACAGTTGCCACCTGCTCTTTCAGCAGAAGCTACAGGTCCAGGAGTACCCCCAAGGTGCACACCAGTCTTGAATGGAGATGTGCAACTCTATAAGAAACCAGTAATAAAATGTTATGTGATGGATACTCTACTACTAAATACTCTTCTAAACAGCTTTATCAAACTCTCTTTCATGTTGCCTTTCAACTAGAAAGTTGTAAAAAAAAGCAACTTCTTCATCTGTCAGCTACTAAAGTGAACTCTCCCTTTAGAATGAGTCTTTGATATTTACCATGTACTGTGTGTGTATTAACCGAGCAACTATCAATCATTGCAACAGTAGGAGTAGTTTGAACAATTTGCTGTGCCAGATTAAACACATTATCGAAATAACATTGAGATGATACTTGTAAGGCTCCCCTAGATGGGCTGAAAAGAAACAAAGGTGTTCCAAATAAAACTTCCCCTATTTGATGTCCTTCAGATGTATTGGACTATATTTTAGAGACTAAAACCTGGTACATCTGGAAAGCTCTGTTCTGCAAAAAGCTGCCCCAGAAGTTTCTCTAAACATCAATGCAATCCAAACCCAATTAAGAATGGCTGGAAATATTTTCTTTGCAGGCAAAACTTTTGCACAGAAACACATCTATTAAAAGAAGGGTCAAGCTTAGACTGAATTGGCAGGGGGGATTCTAATTGGTAGTTTCTAATTTATGTTTGAACTCATATAATTTTTTTTATCATAACATAATTTTTAGTTCATAGTATAATTTTATAGGATCCCAAATCTTTTTGAGTCAAATGGCATTCTTGCAATTCTGCAAGGGTGTGGCAAACACTCTTGTGAAATAATGGCTAACATGGTGAATGCGGTCAGTCGCAAAACATCTGTGTCTCAGAAAAATAAAGCAACAGAGTTACAACTATTCCATCATTTTATTTTATTTTATTTATTTTTGAAACTTACTATAAATTTGCAAAATACAGGTAATTTTTGACTGACAACCACAACTGAGTCCAAAATGTATGTGGTGAAGTGGCTGATTGGGTGGGTGTAGTCAACTGGGTGGGTGTGGCCAGCTTGACGGCACTCCCCAAACTGCTGACATGTTTTCTGTTCGCATTGGGTAGAACGGGCAGAAGCTACCCTGGCCTGATCTTTCCTCTTCGCATTGGGTAGACCACGCCAAAGCTACGTTGGCCTGATATTTTCTCTTTGCACCGGGTAGACCGGGCCGATCTTTCCTCTTCATATTGGTTAGACCAGGATGGCCACGCAGACTGGATCAGGAACACATCGCAGGCTGCATCTGGTCCACGGGCCTTGAGTTTGACACCCCTGTCTTAAAGGAACAA
The DNA here is from genome assembly GCA_027560395.1 of Boaedon fuliginosus. NCBI lineage: Eukaryota > Metazoa > Chordata > Lepidosauria > Squamata > Lamprophiidae > Boaedon > Boaedon fuliginosus. The sequence continues at coordinate 59,740 of JANHGC010001362.1, read as the reverse complement.
TGTGAATAAAACAAACTCAGAAAAATGTAACAGTCTTAACTCTGCATTGAATTATTTTATTTGTTCTAATCTGTATATTTTCTGCAGCAATTTCTTCTGGTCCCAAAATATTTTATATACAACGTATTTTGTAATTACGTTAAGCTGTAAACAAAACAGAATTTATTGCAATCACTCAACATGCTATAATTGTCTGGAATCATTAAAGAATATTATTCATATCTCTTTCTAATCTCTCTTTAAAAAAAAAAAATACAGTAATATGATTTGACTCCACAAATTAACCGCATAAGACCTGTTGTGCGTTGAGATAAATCTACCATGCTGACACCTGAGCTCTAAACTGCTTTCTGTGAAACTCATTAACTGACAACTTTCAAAGGAAGAAATGCCCCTCTAAAATTTTGCTGTCCTTGTATTTTCTCCAAGATTTTGATTAAAGCAGAGAAAACCATGCTTAAACCAACATTCCCTTCCAAAAGTTCAGAGAAGCATTTTTAGTCTCTTGCACTGACACACGGCTCCTTCAAAAGCCATCATTGTGTCATGATGTCAATAGCCACCATCAGGGGGAAAAGAAAACATAAGAGAAGTTCGTTTAATATATCCTAGCCAAGGAGGTCATGACAAGACCACGTGCATAAATACTAGGGGTATTATTTTCAGGGGAGGATGTCCTCAACAGGAATGGTCTAGGGAAGAAAAACTCCTTCTGCCCACTCTTTGTCTTCTCACCCCACACCTTCTGGCTGAACATAGAGGGAGGTTGAGCAGGATTTATGCTGGAATGGCATTCTATCTAGCTAGGGTTAAAGGGAAATGTGGCCATCTAAATGGAAAAAAATAATACCACGCATAGGTTAATTTTATCATTAACCACCAGAACAGCATTCCAAATTTCAAAAAGCATAGGAGAGCCTTTTTCACAGAAGTTTTGGGGGCAAACACATGCAGGGAGAACTAGCCAACCTTCTCCAACTGATGGGTATTTATTGGAAGTTTGGAATAGCACTTAATAGATTCTTCCCATGCAAGTGAGTGACTTATTTTACAGGATTCTTAACCAGATTCACATAACAACTGGGTTACTAACTTATCAACTGCATTGATTCACTTAATAACTGTGGCAAGAAAGGTCGTAAAATGGGGCAAAACTCAATAAATGCCTCACTTAACAACATAAATTGTAGGCTCAATTGTAGTCATAAATTGAGGATTGCCTGTATGTGCAAATTAACGGATTGATTGGGGCTGCTCTTGTGATTTTGCCCCCTTTGCAATCAGGCAGAGTAGGCTGTGGTACAAGTTAGTTCTCAACTTACAATCATTCATTTAGCAAACATTCAAAGTTAGAACAGCACCAAAAAAAGCAACTTACATCCCCAGTGTGTCCTCGCATCCCCATCGTCACATGATCAAAATGTGGCAACAACCTGCATATAGTTTGCAACATCCCAAGGTTGTGTCATTATCATCTGTGACCTTCCCAGCTAGCTTCCAACAAGCAAAGTCAATGGAAGAAGCAGTTTACTTAAGTGGGATTCACACTTAACAACTGAGGGAAAAAGAGCTTGCAAAATTGGATACAACTCAAACCTGTGTGAATCGATTAGACCTGGAGCTGGCCACCAATACGCTAACATTCCCCCATTGCCCAGCTGTCATCAGTTTTCTGAAAGTATCTGATGATCCTTCAGGGCATTAAATAATGTATAGATCCAAATAGCTTAATTCTAGTGGAAAAGTGACCAGGCAGAATGAGACACAATGAACAAAGTTTTGCAACATTTTTCTGTAGGGAACAAGTGGAATTAATTTTAGGTTGCACAACCCAGCATATATTAGTTGGGAGATTTTGTTTTTTAAAGTGTGTGATTATAATTTTCTGTGGACCTTGAATACAAAGCTTTTAAAGGGAACCTAAGTATGGTAACTTAAAAATAAAGCCCACATATTCAGAAGGCTTAGTTTTCAGGATGTGTATTTGGACCACATTCTAATTTTATGGATTTTTTTTTACTATAATTATTTACCCAAACAAGTCTCGTGTTCTCAGTCATCAAGGGGACAAATATATAGGACTATGGCTCGGGTTGAGATGATACATACTTCAGTTAAACACCTCTCCCCCTATTTGCTTAGAATGAAGGAGCACTAGTCAAACTCGCTGGTCAGGGCAACCTACAATTTCACTACATTCAACTACCATGCACCTTAATAGAAAATTAAGTATTTTAAATGTGTTGTGGTCAAATGTCCTATAAAGAGATCCAAATTGTGCAGCCTTAGGGTCGCTCCTTTTCAGAGAGGAGGCTGCCAATTATTACAGCAATTGCAGGTAATTAAGTCATTATTTCATTAGTGCCAGAGGCTATGGGGAACATCTCTCTCTCTCTCTCTCTCTCTCTCTCTCTCTCTCTCTCTCTCTCCCTCTCCCATTTAGCAGCTATGTAGTAGGCAGAAAACTAGCATATGGAAGTTTTTCCTGCTACTTTTGATTACGGCTCACTTTGAGTCATTAAAGGTTTAGGGTCAGTCCAATTGAAAAGAACCCCAATCCGGCTCTGCCTGAAGAAGAACAAAGCTAATAGGCCTTGCTATTTGCCATTCAGGTTTTTGAAACTAGGCAGCAGGCAAATGTTTATTCATATAATTTCTGAGGAAAATAAATAGGATGAAATGGACTAAATTACCTCAAAACCCACAGGAAAAAAGGAAAAGGAGTAGGTAGGTGGGAGATGAAGCAAAAGGAACTCTTTTTTTAGTAAGTAGATAAGTTAAGTTCTCCGTTTCTTCCATCAGTTCTTATTTATTTTGGTGAAAGAAATTTTGTTTCAGAATTTTTTTCAAAGGAGAAGGAAGTTTGGGGGAAGTTCTGTTGAATGGAGAGTGGTCTTGCATTTACTTCATTAAGTGGTTGCTATACTCCAATGCAGATTATCTTTCCACAGGCTTTGCACCCTCTCTGCATTTCATTAAATCCAAAGAGAAGGCCCCATGAGAAAACTCCTTTATTATGCCATTTCAAGTAACAGTTGTCACTATTAGTAGCAGCCCTGCTTTAAGAAACTGGAAAATTTCTCCTTCCCTTGTAGAAATTCTGAAACATGGTCCATTCATTTTGTCTGATGACATACTGCACTTTGTGTGTTTTAACAGGTCATGGGTACCAGCTGTAACTCTGCTTTGTCTTGACAAGGGAGGTTAGCATTTGTGATGCAGCTTCTTTACTGAATCCAACCTGGTGAAGCATCTTTCTACTTGCCTTTCCTGGACAGGCAAACTCTGCAGGCTGGTTTAGTTGCAACATTAATTACACTGTAATTTGAGGTTAAAGATACAAGCAGAGGTGCTTGTTCCAAACCACAATAGCAGCAAATTGGCAAAATGTGCCCAGTAACATCATAATGCAAGATTTGCTTTTTTTTTGTATTTGTATCACAATGTACACAAGTACATATCAGTCACAGTTTGCATTGCTATGTCACAACAAATGCTTTGTCACTTGCCCTTTCTTGCCTTCTTCTTGCAGACACCCATACTAACAAGCCCTTAAAGAACTTCCAGATTTGTGTGTCCAGTAGAAGAAAATATATGTAGCTCAGGGTTGAACTGTTGAACTCCTCTTGTGGGAGGTTGGGTTGAACTGTTGAACAACCCAACCTCCCACAAGTGGAGCTGTATAAGAACATTATGCAGAGAGTACAAAAGCATTTCGGCAACCCAATCCAGGCACTCCAAGAAGAAAAAACAGAAATCATCTGCAATATACAATGTAAGGTCCATAACAGACACTGTGTAGACACATAATCAGAAGACATGAACAGCAAATAGCAGCCAAAAGACACAATGAAAACTCCTTAATCTCACAGCACATGGGCGCACTCAGGTATAGTTTCAACTGGAAAACTGAGAGCATCCTAGGTAAAGGTAAATCCAGAAATTCTAGGGAATTCCTGGAAGCTTGACATTTAGACAAAGATAGAATCAACAGATACATAAAAATAAGCCATATTTACACATCGTTCAAGAGACAATAATGAAATTACAGAGAAGAAAAAGACCAGAATGCATGCTCTCCAGCAGCCAACCCCCAGGTAAGTAAAGATTTACACCAGGAAAACTATCAACAGAAAATAGTATCCTAATTTAGGGATTCATAAAATTATACCCCACTAATATGGTACTTGTAAGAGCAAGCAACTGTATGTAAACAGGGAGCAAAGCCCATCCTCACTCACCCCATACTCATTCACACTGATGATGTTACCTGGTTGGATAAGGAAATTTCTTAAGCAAACAACCAAACTCAGAAAGCATCAAGGACTTCATATTTGTGTATGCTATCTGCTCTCACCTTGTCCTTTCCCTCATGCCATATGATTCTCTCACTTGCTAATATGTGACAAAACCCCACATTTTAGTCAGAACTGCAAATTGTGGTTTCTCTACAAAAAAGGCATATTTTGCTCCTGCTTTCCAACAGGATTCATAGGGCAAGGCTGATAACACTGATAACAAACAGAAACTTTAAGAAAAGGAAGGAGCTAAACTATTTGAAATTTAAGTGAAGACAATCCCCCCCACACACACACACAAGTTAGAAAGTATTAAAATCATGAAGATGGCAAATGGAGAATTTACTCTAATAAAAATGCCATATGTGGTTTGTATTACAATGTTCCACATGGTATCTTGTCAATGTTACTCTCACCTGTCAATGCCACAGCATAAGAACTCATGAGTTCTTCAAACTGATTAGTCTGAGGGGGAATTTGGTTTTTATATATATATAAACCTTCCCTAACACTGGATAAGCCCTAATGCATAGCTAGTGGAATACTTGTGTAATCACTATGAGAAAAGTTAGAAGAAAGAAGAGATTTGCAACCTCTGTGAAACAACCCAAGGTTTTTTAAATATACATTTTGCTGAAAGTAGAGTGCAGATTTATACAATCTTTAAGTCCAGCAAATTCAAGTCATTAATTCATGACTTGCTGAATTAATCAAGGCGCAATTCTACGAGACCACATGATTATTATAGAGCTCAAAATCTGACAACTTCATGGAATTAACAATTTATTCTTTAACCCAAACCAGTGCAATCAATCCAATGTCCATACGTGTATTTCTGTTGAATTGGTTGCATCTGACATTTGAAGCATTTAGAGCTTGGGTTCACACCATCTCCACAAAATCTCCCCATGATCATACACCCAACTTTCTACTCCTTCTCCACCCCCCATGCAATCCTCACCTTGCACAGGGGTGGCAATTTCAATTCTTTTCCAACATGAACATGGCTTGACAGACACAAATGGAGGATGATATAATTGGGGTTGCTTTAAAAAAGAAGTCAATTGACATAATATTGCTAGTAACTTGACAGCTTTGTGGAAAGTCTTCCCAAAGAATCTCAAGCTGGTCACACCAGAGGTTACAGCGGAGGGTTAGGCTCTCTTCAGCTCAGTCTTTTAGGAGTTTCAGCCATATTTAGCCTGACCTGTGACATGACCTAGCCTTAAACAATAGCTTTCTGGATATGCTACATGACCAGATCTTGCCAGTCACTGCCAAATTAATGAGCCCATGTCATTTTTAGTTTACAGTTCAGCTGTAAAGCAGCCAAGTGGAAAATGAAGCCAGGATCATTAAGGACCCCTCGTCCACATTTTCAAAGCATATCTTGCTCCCCCTTTCAGCTCCTAATCATTGTTTCCCCAATTTCAGTCTCCTCTCTTTTCCCTGGGTCAGAACCTCTAGAGAAAATGAAAGAATTGCTAGGAAAAGCGAAGGCTATCTGATAATAACTATTCCAGGATCAATCAGCAGTAATCCAAAAAGTAATCCCTCATAAACAAAAGTATTAAACAATGTGAGTCCATCGCTGCCCAAACACAAATACAAATATTTGCCCTAACTGTCAAATAGCCCAAGAAGAATTTACGAGTGGATGTGATGCTCATAGATTGCAGCTGCAGTTCTAAAGGGGAGCTCATCACCTAGTCTTCAGGCATTCATCTGAGTATATGGAGGGCTTCACACTGCATCTCATGGTGGATTAAACACTTGCAACAATGCCAGTCCTTGGCACCAGACCTGCTAGTGAGTCACAATATTGCTGTAATGCTTCTATGCCTTTGAAACCTGAACCCAGAGAATTCACTACTATATTTTAATGTGCAGCTTCATTTACAACTCAAAAAGCAGACTATTCCAGAGCAACAAAACACATTCACTTTATGAGCTCTATTGATTAGGGTGGGGGGTTTCGGCCAGGATGACAAGAAATTAGAGCTTTCTCTCTTCACACATTATCACTGCCTTCTGTCGGGGCTTTTCTCTACCAGAATTGCTCCTAACAAGATCAGTTTTACACCAAGAGGGCCCTTATGAGAGCATCCATAGGGGTGAGGAGCAGTCAGAAAAGTGTAGATAGTGTTATGATTGTACAATTGAACTTATCCCCCCACTTTAAAGATAATGTGCATTAAATCAAGTAAAAGTGGTAGGGCATTAATTGTATATTTGTGACCATCATCTTGATTCCCATGATAGGCTGCATTGTGTTCCAACTTTGAACTCATACTTGACTTTTGCAATGCAGAGACAAAAACTGCACTTTGCACAAGAAATGTGGGAGGATCCATGTCCATGGCATTGAATGGATGTCTTGTATGCATGTACTTCCTGTTTGCATGGCCCAGTAGGACAACCAAAAGCAACCTGGAAAGATTGGTAGTAAGTTTTTAGCTGGAATCACAATTATGCAGAACAATAGCACTTAGCCACAGCACTTAGACTTTTATACAGCTTCACCGTGCTTTACAGCCCTCTCTCAGCAGTTTACAGTGTGAGCATATTGCCCCCAATAATTACTGACTTCGGAAGGGTGGAAGGCTGAGTCAACCTTTGAGTTGGTAAGAATCAAATTGCCAAATTGCAGGCAGCTGGCAGGCAGCAGGAGTAAATGCAGTACTGCAGTCTAACCACTGTGCCACCACGGCTCATTACAATACAGCAATTAGTAGCATATCACAAGTTTAAATCCAGACCAGACGAACCAAAAAGAAAAATAAAAGTTATTTTTGCTTCCAAATATGGTCACTTAATCATTCTTCAAGTTTATCAAGACACTAGAAAACTAATAGACTCTTCAGAGTAAATTTTCTGCAGACATACTGTATTAAAATACAACCATGATTGGAAGCTACCTAAACACCTGGGACAGCTATCAATACAGAGAAATAATAGGAGGGAAATCTCTAAGGAGAACAGAACACTGCAAGACAGACACTATTCTTGATAGCAACTCAGTTAGAATGCTGATTGATTGTTAGGTAGGTGGAAATGAAAGGGAAATAAAAAATATAGTGCCTGAAAAAAAAACAGACAAAACTTGATTAATTCTGGCTTAATGGAAATCAACACCAAATTTCTTTGCACTTGAGATGTCATTATTTATAGATTGCTACTAACTTACTTGATGAGTTTTAAACCAGGGGTCCCCAAACTTTACAGCTTTAAGACTTGTGGACTTCAACTCCCAGAATTCCTCCTCCAATCATGTTAGCTCAGGAATTCTGGGAGTTGAAGTCC
>JANHGC010001362.1:33930-46553 GCA_027560395.1 Boaedon fuliginosus | reverse complement strand
GGGCTGGGGGGGGTCGGGGGGTGGGGCCAACTGCTCACCGGAACTACCAGTTCATTAGAACCTGTCCGAACCAGTAGCAACCCACCACTGTCGTTAATCTTTAACCTGTTTATCCTGAATTGAGTGAAGTAACCATTTAGTAGATGTACATGGAATGGCTACTGCATATAATAATAGACACAATTCAATACAAAATTAAACATGCTTAAATTACTTATTTCAACTGATTTAACTATTATAAATTTTATGTTGGATTATGTCTTGCACTGAGTTTTGGGAGGATATTTGTGTACTAATAGCACAGCGTTCAGTCAACATAGTTGGTCTTTTTCATTCCCAACAATCATGGTGTTATAAATCATTGTGGCAGTGCCTAGCCTGGAGACTTGTGCCTGTTCTTCTGGGTGCTTTTTATTGCTCCATGTAGACATCAATAGCCAACCAAGATCCTATTAAAACATCCTATTAAAACACACATATAGGATGCTGTGATGGCTGAACAGTTAAGACACTGGGCTTAGTGGTTGAAAAGCTGGCAGCCCAGGTTTGCAACCCAAGCACCATACAACAGGATGAGCTCTCATCCAACTCCTGCCAACCTAGCACTTTGAAAGCACGCAAATGTGAGTAAATAAATAGGTACCATTTTGGTGGGAAGGTAACAGCACTGTGATGTCATGCTGGCCACATGATCATGGAAATGTCTTTGGATAGTGCTGGCTCAATGGCCTTGAAACAGAGATGAGCACTTCCCCCCTATAGTGAGCAACCACTAGGGGAGTACAATTTTCAGAGACTCCTTTTTCTTTTCCTTTACACATATAACACTTACATAATTGCAACCCAGGATCTAATGCAAATATGTAAGACCAACTTTTGGTCTTGTCACATTTTGTCACTTGTTTCTCATTGATGTAATGATGGCATGATTAGAGACAAGCCTAAAGAATCTTCACCAAATTATGGTTCTGAATATACAGGACAGTTTTCCCAATTTGATGTTCTTCAGCTATGTCAGCATTTCCATTTTTTTTTAATTAAATTTATACCCTGCCTCATTTCCCCGGTTAGGGGAAAATTCCCAATCAGCTCATAAAATCCAGCTATTGAGTTACTGAAATGATAACAAAGAGTACTTCTGCACATGATCAGAGTATATTTTTTTCCCCTTCCTTTTCTTTCTTTCAGTCACAGCTTCCCCCACTCCCCACACTGTACTGGAGTTTGGGTTTCAAGCACCAAATATATTGTTTAAAAAGTGCCATTTTAAATCCTAACTTGGCTACAAAGTGTTTTTTTTTTTAGTTTCTTTGGGTAGCATGGCTCTCTCTGCATAAGCCAATTGATGGGTTGTTGATAAAATAAAATAAGGCAGAAGGAGGACCGTGTACATCCCCCTTGAACTCCTGGGAGGAAAGATGAGCTGAAAGTGTAAGTCAATAAATAGACTGAGGTCAAAGGGCTTGGTTTCTAACATCTCTCATTTTACAAATAAGCCAATGGAAGAGATGTTTCTTATTATCAGTCCTGGTTATAATATTTGCACATCACATGGTTTTAATCATTATAGTCCAACATTGTTTTTCTTGCTGCCTGTCTCTTTTCAGCATGCAGAACCAAAGTTGAAGTGTATTAAAAGAAGTTGGGGAAACTCCAGTATTCTTTCTATCCCTTCCTATCCCCATTTTTTTTTTTGAGTCAGAAGAGATGGAAGTGAGTCACCACACAACCAGCTTACATGCAACTCATAAAAGTGAGCCTCCTTCTTTCATTCCTCCCTGCGTTCAGCATTTTATAGTTCTAGGTACTGGCTTGTAATTGCATATCAGCATCTTGGACTTGCATTTATGACTGTTTTTGTGTATTCATAACAGTGAACTCTGTTAATGATTACAGTGTTTATGACTGGGATTAAACATGGGAAGCTTTAAAGCTGAAGCACTAATAACATGAGGAGACAGAATGGTTTTCCGTGGTATATACTTTTGCACTAAATTCTTTGTGCAATTGAAAATTAAGCACATGATTTAGTAATAGCTATTGGAGAACTTTTAAGATTTAAAATGTGACCCACTTTTAAGATTGAAATTTGACAAACTGAGTAAAAAAGATGTATAGGAAGTGTCCTTAATGCTCTCTGAGCTTGGTTGTTTTCTTACAGAGATTTCATTACCTAGTTTGGGTAATGAAACATCTGCAGAAAAAGAGCCAAGCTCAGAGAACACCAAGGACTCTTCATTTCAACCCTGAGCTACAAATATTCTCCTTTAAAGATCTATACATTTGTTGTGTTATGTCTTGATAATATGATATGTAGTTGCTATTTTGCTTGTTTACTTCAAAATGGTTATTTTTGTTTTAAAGTTGCTTTAAAGTGCTTCCTGTTTCTTCCCTTTCATTAATCACATTGAAGTTTTTTTAAAATATAGAAATGTAGAGAATACACACTCTAAGGAAGAATAAATAATATATTCTATCAGGTGCAGGGAGCCAGTGGCTATAGGCTCAAATGCAGACTTTGAACAAATTTTGTGAAATAGCCACCCTCATTTTCAAAATCCTTTTCAAGTGATCTGTTCAGAACTCAGACAAAAGTGAAATTTCCTCTGGCTAGTGGTTTCAGCATGAGGAGAAGACTCAAAACAAGAGGGTTTGAAAAAGGAAGACCAAGGGGAACCTGCAATGGGCGCTCTGAGTATACCTTTGATTTGCCTCAGTTCTACCCATCACTTGCATGCAAAGAGGTCCCAACTCATATAATTCTGAGTAGGAAAAGCTTCCTCTTCTTTGTTTTAAGTGGTGACAGGCAGTTGATGTTAGAAACCACCCGGAAAAGGCCAGTAGCTCACTGGAAAAAGTATGTAAGCAGAGACATCTTCAATCTCAGATCACAAGCAGGGAGGCAAAGAAGGAGTCGGGCCTAAGGTTGTGGAGATACCACTGGAGAAGAAGAAGATAAACAATTAAATGTTTGAATCAGGTCAAGGCTCCTTCTGAAGTTTGTGACAACAACTGCCCATTTTTTCAGGGGACATGCCATCCAACTGGTGACTATAAGATAGAGTGGTGGATAAGCATATGTTTTAGCTGCTATCTGGTACATCAACACTGACACAACCCTAGCAAAGTGTAAAGTATCTCCTCCAAAGAATTGGGAGGGGAGAGAGAGAGAGAGAGAGAAAGAGAAGTTGTATGTTTAAATTCCAACCAGTTAGAAGCAACAGAGCCCCCAGTCTCCTAATATCTTAACTAGAGCACCCATCTGTATGGAGGCATGTTTCCACAGGTGCGGCTTGGTGTCAGCTAATGTTTAACATATGTATGTCTAAACAATCAGACAGATCTCTTTCTACAATGCATGCATTGTAATGGCTCCTGCTGCACAATGGGAGGTTAGACAACTATTTTAAAGTTGTCTCATTCTTTGAAAAGTGAAAACAAAAAATCCAGTCAGCAACAAGCTCTCATCCCCTACAGTATCTGAGTTTCACAAAGCAGATGCGTTTTCTAGAGACAAATTCATATAACTCAGATGGCCACAACAGACTAAAGCCCTGAAGGTGGCAAGGATTCTGGGTTTGGTGGCTTTGTGGAGGCCAAAGGCACTTCCACTGCTGGAGTCGATTGCAGGTGGGCAACCCATTTTGTTTATCTCCAAAAGAAAAACACTTGCTGGGTTGGGCCAAGAATCAGCAATAGGGCAGATTGCAGACAGGAAGGATGAGTTGGGAGAAGATGAGCAAAAGTAAAGCCTACCTGAATGAAAATGCACAGCCTAATCAAAATCCAGTAACAAGCTTGTGCCTTCAGTTCGCATAGAGCAGGGGGATCAAATTTGATTTCATTGAGGGCTGCATCAGGGTTGTGTTTGATCTCTGTGGGCCGAATGGGCATGGACAGGGTGGGCATGGCCGGGATGGGCATGGCCAGCTTGACATCCTGCAGCTCTCTGCCCATGAAAATAGAAGCCAGGAGGGCCACCCTCCAGGGCTCTGTTTTCACTGGCAGAGGACTGCAAGAGGCTGTTGCAGCCAAAAACAGAGCCCGGAGGGGCTGTACGTGGCCCTTGCAAACTCCATATTCACTGGCAGAGGCACTGCGGGCTGGTCCTCCACTGTTTCCTGGGTGGACCCATGGGTCTAAGCACCCTGTGGACAGCATCCAGGCCACGTGCCTTGAATTTGACATCCCTGGCATAGAGGTATTCGGAACCATCTGCCTCATTTTGGGGAAAAAAGTTGGAAGATTACAAAAATAACCTGTGCATTCCCAGAATGCAGTCAATTTGTCCCTTTGCTTGAGAAAAAGAAAGGATAGTCAGACAGCTGTGTTAAAATGCTATGCTCCACTCTGAAAGCTAGCAGAAAGATGTGCTGGTGAGCTTGCTCTCATTGTTGCTCTCTATTCTACCACAGTAATTAGAAGGATGAATTGTGCTTTCTTTGTTGGTTTAAAGCAGTAGAACACTGTTTTTCAACCTTAGCAACTTTGAAATATGTGGACTTCAACTCCCCAAAGCCTATATTCGCTGGGGAGTTCTGGGAATTGAAGCCCACGAATCTTAAAGTTGCCAAAGATGAGAAACACTGCAGTAGTGGTTAAGGAAAAACAATTCATATCTCCTAGTTTAGCTTCCCCTCCCAGAAATAAGACAAATAGAGAGTTGTCTTATCTTTATCCGAGTTGATAAACCTGATGCGTGTTGTAACAACAAAGTGAGAATCAAGCCAGCTTAACTCCTTATGGTTGTTCTGTAAAAATGAAACAAATTAAGAACTGTGAAAACATTTCCAGAAGTGCGAATATTGTTAGGAAAGGCAATATCTAAAATGTTTAATTGAGATTTAAAAAATGAAAGGCGTGTTCATGCGAAAGAGGAGTGAAAAAAGTCAAGATGACAGTGATAACAACATAATCAAAGTACTTTTTTTCATCCCCCTGCAAACGGAGTATTGTTTTTGAGATTGGGAAGGCAAGTAATTGAGTCACACAATTTTAGACCCATGGTCCTAGAAATTGTTGTTTAGCTGTGATTAGAGGAGCATTTTAAGAGTGTTTTGGCAGTGTTACAAAGCATAGGGACACCTTTCGGTCATTAGGGATGTTAGTCTCGCTCAACAAGGCTTGGAACAGAAGCAGGACTGAGACTAGCAATGGGGATTGGATTCTGTATCAGTATTATTATACACCAGCTCAAGGACTGGTGGATTGCACTTGAACTCAATAGTGGAGAAAAGCGCTGTTTTCTTCAATAATGATGCAGCTGGTCCTCGATTTACAAACAGTTGCTTAGCAACCATTCAAAGTTACAACGCAGCCAGAATAAGGAACTTACAACCCAGATTCAAAGTTGTGATGTCTGCCCCTCCCCCATAGTCACGTGACCACATTTTGAACACTCAGCAACCGACCCATTTCCAGTGTCCTGCAATCAAATGACGTGTTTGCCAAAAACTGGCATTTACTTCCAGTTTCTGGCAAATAACATCCTATAGCAAACAATGGGTTCACATAACATGGTATTTTGGATAACGACTATGGCAAAAGGTCATAAAATTGGATGACACGTGATGACCGCTTTACATCTATCACAACTTACAATGAAAACTGCAGGCTCAATTACAATCGTAAATCAAGGGCTATCTGTATGGATATCAAATAGAATCCTAAATGTTGCAGGGCTGATCAGTTTGGACAAATCTCAGATTCCTTGTTAGAATCTTTGTGTTTCTCCATTCTGCATATTTGAGCTTATTGGCTAGAATCTATTCGTTTTCTTCAGAGTGCTACAAAACAACATCATAAGATATTGCATTGTAAGTACAGTAATACATTATGAAAATACCCCACGCTTTTGTAACTGCAATACTTTTTAGCCATTTTGAACTGTGGCATTCCCTCCCCTTAAACATAGTTGATTTGTTCGTGTCAAGATATCACTTTGGACACACAGCTGATGTGCCAACATAAACATTAAAGGGAGATTAATATTTTGACAGTGAATTATACTTCTTGCAGGAAAAAAAAAAGAGGTGGTTTAGCGAGCCTTGAATCAGCAAGCTGTGGCTGTAACTGAACTGCACCAGAAATGATTTATAGGGTTCAGCGATACTAACATCATAAATCTTGGCCTGCACGCAGGTAAAGCCAGCACCATGCCCACTGTGCTCATGCCATAAACCATTTTAATGTTTCTGTCAGGGGAGTTAATGCTCATCTCCTGACCACAGAAACTGCATGGAATCTTCAAACGGCAAAAGAAGGGAAGGATGTGGAAATTAACAGATGATAAACTACATTAAAAGCATATTTATTATCTAGTATGACCCTTAGAAAGGAAAATAAATCTACAGCCAAATATCATTTCGGCAACAAAAGGGCATTGCATGTTCAACATTCTCCCAAGGTTTGGACAGACTCCTTCAACCTGGTGCCCTCCAGTTGTGTTGGACTGAAACTGCCATTAATGGGAATTATGATCCATGATTGCACCTTCTCTAGCTGGTGTAGGGTCAATGTAAATTGACTTAGTGGTTGGCTAATATGACCAAACAGAAGAGGACACTGCTACTCGTTTTTTTAAAACCCTGTTCATTTTTAATTCAAGCCTTTTCTATGATTCAAAATTCAACTTCCAAAATTAGAAAAAAAAATATTCTTTTTCATTTTAAGTGCAAATATATTATCAGGCCCAAAAGTCCGTGACAAATAAACAAATAGTTGCTTTCTGTATTTGTCAAAGAGCAGCTTTCCCAGAAAATAGGGATAAAGGATTTTAGGTGTTTTAGAAAAGAGAATATAATTTTAAAAGTTGTGATATAATGAAACATTTATTCCAGACTAACTTAATTAGTAATGATTAGTAAAACAATGAGTGTTGATAAGTACAAAATATAATGTATATTTGTTTTCTTTTATTTCCAAATTGATATTTTTAGGGTTTTTTATGTTTCTTTTTAAGATGAAAGATTGTCTTGTTAATTGTGCATGTAGGCTTTTTTATTTTTATTTTTATTTAAGGTTAAACATTGTCTTTTAAATTGTGTATGTATAAGGAAAATAAATAAAATATACATATATTTTAAAAAGCCTAAATCCCTAATCTAGAATATGACAAAAATCTCTGAAAAATGGGATTGTATTGATTGAAACTTAATTTGTTTCTGGAACTTCAGATATGAAGCCATGAAGTTCAATAAAAGTACAAATCTAATTCATCACTCAGTGTGGATGTTGGCTAGTAATTGAATTGAAGCCCATGATTTTACTGTTTTTAATAGTAATGATGTCTACTGAATGACATGCTTTGTAGAAGGAGCATTATTCTCCAGTTCTCATGCTTCTACTCTGCTGAAGGCTCTGTTTTACTCTTTCTTGAGCTACACTAAGTTTTTATTTAGACAGCAAAGTTAGATAATGTTACATCCTGATCAATGTTGACATGGATACTTTAGCCCTACAGTTAGTTAATATCTTCCTTGGCATCCAGCATTATTGTTTAAAATAAAAATAACAAAATTAGTATTTGTAATTCTATATATCCTACATATAATATGGTAACTACACTTCATTATATGTTTTAATTAATTATTAGAAAGGGGTTATTATGAATAGCTGCATTCCCTGCACAACAGACCAATAGACAGCTTCAATGCTGGCTGGGGAATTCTAGGAGTTGAAGTCCACACGTCTTAAAGTACTGCTTTAGTTCAAAGCTCTGGGCTTTGGCTCTGAGATCCAGTTCTAGTTTTTGGACCAATTAAAGCTTATCATATTCCTAACTCTTGGTTACACAGAGACATTCTGTTAGCTATAATAACATGGTGCTGGTACTAATATAATGGCATGTTAATTCATGGTCACAATGTGTCAGGAAACTCACCACAAATCCTGGGTCTTTCAAAATCAGTCTCCCAGAAATTGTATGATCTTCTTATTTTGATGCCTGTGCTTCTGGATATGTGCATGAAAGATGCTTTGTTTATTTTTCTGGCACACAGTTAACTTTAACATGTGATTATTTTAATTGAAGAAAATATCTCTTGACATCCTATGAATCAACATTTGAAGCAAATCATCTCCATTTGCTTAGAGAGAGAGGATGAATGCATTCTAGTCTGTGTCAATCCACACAAATCTCAGTGCTTTCATTTTAATCTCAAAGACATTTGGTTATTCAAACAGAATGCAGCAGAACAGTGTGAAATACCTTTTCTGGATTTACAATACAGTATTTTGCTTGGCTAGTTACTGTATTCATTTTATAAAGAGCTTTGTAATCATTCCATCTGAACATAATACAGAGTCCATTTTAATGCCTCGTTTGTACTAGAGCACGGGTGTCAAACTCATGGTGTCACATTGCTGTCATGTTTTTCCCCATCATGGAGCTGGGGTGGGCATGGCATGCATAGGGCCCACGGGCCGCCAGATTGACAGGTCTGTACTAAAGGAAGAGCAGCTTATTTTCTTCAAAGTCTTTGATGATAGCCTTTTGCACAATTTGTGCTCAGGTCCTGCAACCCCCAGTACTAACAATTCAGTAAATAAATATTGATTAATAATCTAATCAACTGATATTGGCTTTCACATATTGATTTTATGTTATTAATTGTAAGCTGCTTGGAGAAATGGAACCACATGTAAGCCAAATGAATGAATGTCAGGTTGTCCTTAGGAAGGTTCAAAAGAAGCCATGAAGAGGGAAGACATCATGGCTGCCATCTTCCCTTTTTTGAAATTTCCCTTTCCCCAGTGATGATCCTCAAATGAATGAGTTGAATGAATAGATCCACCTGCAAATGATCACATTGACTACTTTTTTGTCCTTTACTCTTTACCATTCTTCACCGAATGGGTGAAGAGAGCCGGGATAGAAATTGAAATAATAATAAATAAATAAATAGAAGCCAAAAACAAACAAATAAATATTCCAATGAATTTGTGTGTTCTGAACAACAGTTTATTTTCTGTTTAGACCCAAGGTTGCTTGTAATTCCTATTTCAACCAAAGTCACAAAACTGAAGAGCAATGTTTGGAGAAATATTGAGGGCTGTATCTACATCTGAATGAACTGCAGATATCTTGAAGAGCTGCTCCCACAGTATTGCAGTGGGACAGATGCTTGATTGCCACACAAGGAGTCATTTTCTCTTAAAGCATGATATTCTTTTTAAAAAGATATCAACCAAATTCTTAAAGATCTAGAGTGATTATACCGAATGGAACTGAAGCCCTAATTCTGTAGTGTGTAAAGATGAAATAATCCAAAGGTTCAATTCATACAAAATACTAACCTTTGGAGTCCTTAGTGTTCGCTAAGCTTGGTTGTTTTCTTGCAGAGATTTCATTACCCAACCTAACATCAATAGGATTCCATTGTTCAACCCTGAGTTACAAATATTCTCTTCTACTAAGTGTTGATTTGCTTAATCATGCATACATCTGATTCACATAACACAACCATATACTAAATACATCTGATTCACCTAACACAACCATAAAAAGTGATTGAGATCACAGAATTCTATGCCTCACTCAAATCATATTTTGGCATAACCAACCAAATAGCTCTAATATTCTTAAATTGCACGGGCATTAATATGAAAAAAAAGCACAAGGGAAGAATGCTTGGCTTTCTTGTTCCATTTCAGGTACCCCTTTTATTCAAAAACAGCATATTATCCAAATGGCCCCTCATTGTTGAGGTTATATGTATAAATTTAAATAATAATATTTTTGGAAATATATGATGATACGGTAGAACCATTTTCTCATGTGGCTTTCCAAAAAATTAGAAAAATAAATCCATCTTTTCTGGGGATTGCATTCCCTAATCTCGTCCACTTCCATTATATTAGATTATGACTATGTTATTAAAATCCACAGTAGAATAGACAGATGGTCAGATGATGGGATTTGTTGTCAATACATTGGGAGGTTTCCAGGTCAACAAAAGGGATCTTTGGGTAAATACCTTCAAGTCTGGGAATAGGACCAGCTCCCTCCCTCCCTCAACAATGATTTAATCAATCACACTAGATTTCCCTCTGTCTGGTTCCATCCAGAAATATCCAAATGACCTTTTGGGGGATTTTTTTCCATCAACTGTGACTTGCTCTATGTGAAATAATGATTATGCCCACAGGAATTTCTTCAGAGTGCTTAAGCCCAAAAGAAAAACATAGCACCAACCCTTCCTCTAGAAGAGGACAAACATTTCCTTAAACTTCAGCATCTCAAGGGGGAAATCGACAGAATAAACTTTTCACCCAGAAAGCCAGCACAAGCAGCACTGGAGCTGTGTCCAGCACCTCCTCCCTACATTCTTGTATCATTGATTTATCTACAGTTTTGCCAATAAAAGCAATCACATTCTCTGATTCCAGCTTTATTACAGCAGAAAAGAGGCCAAAGTCAATGACATTATTGTATGTTTTTTATTAATGGAAAAAAGGTGTGGAAGCCATCAACATTTCAGCTCCTGTGCTTCTGTTACTGTCAGCTTGAACATCTTCTCCCAAAGATCAGTCGAGGGGCACCAATTTCTGGAAACAATAATACATTTAGTATGAGGATAATGCTATGTCTATAAAACAATAAGAACGTACGTCATAAAATCACACAACCTCTCATACCATTTTTTGTCATGAGAACTTTCTTTAGTTGCCTCTAACTACGGCATAAACATGCTGGGACCTTTTATTTTCACTATGTTCCTAGGACATCTTCACATCAGCCCCCACTAATGAATGAGATAGGCTTAAGATTTCTTAGCTGTACCAGCATTAAAGTAGCACTTCTCCACTAATTCCTATGTCATCCAAAAAGAGCCATTAAAACCAATTAGATTTTGTCATTCATTGCTTTAAAGAGAAGAAGATTGGTGATTCATGCTGATTGAAAGACAGAAGGGGGGTTGGCAATCAGGACTTTGTGTGAGTATTTTTTGTGTGGGTACAATTTTCTGCCTGCTCAAAAATGGGTGGGTAGCACTTAGACCAAACAACGGGGAAATGGCAATAATTCTGGCTCCCAAGGATTAAAACTCACAATTTCACATGGAAAAGTCCAAGTCACAATTTCCCTGAAATCTCCAAGTATGGTTGGAAAAGACTCCTCTTTTTGAAATATGCAGCCTTGAGTCAGAAGAGATGAGTTTGGCTTCATGTAATACAGAAGTTTCTTTCTGGGTTCTTTGCTCTCCCGGATGAAAAAGATTTGAGAATGCATCTGAATGAAGTTAATGGCACAAAAACACTCGCTGCTTCCTGCAAAATCTTTTCTCATATTTCCCAAAATTCAACTCTCCTTTTAGAAAAATAGGCAAAGGATTAATTCTTTGCAATATATGGAATAGAACTTGGATTCAAATTATATAGTTTGGGTTGGGCTAGTCACTAGAGAGAGAGATTGTATTTAGCAGGGGTATCAAACTCAAGGCCTGTGGGCTGGATTTAGCCCAGGGGGTGCTTAGATCTGGCCTATGGGGCCACCCTGGAAACAGCTAAGGACCAGCCTACAGTGCCTCTGCCAGTGAAAACAAAGCTTGGGAGGGCTGCATGTGAGACCCTCCTGAGCCCCGTTTTCGCTGGCAGAGGGTTGCAGGAGGCTATCAAAGCCGAAAATGGAGCTCGGGAGCCCATTTTCACTGCCAGAGCACTCGGGCCACCAGAGGTCCCCTTGACATGAGTGATGTCAAGCTGGCCATGCCCACCCTGGCCATGTCCATTACCCCACCCCCCAATCCGAGATCAAACACAACCCTGATGCAGCCTTCAATGAAACTCCTGGTTTGACACCCCTGGTATAGAGAGTTTCAATTAGGAAATAAAGACGGAAAATATGATTCTGCTTCTTTGGTCACATGTATCCACTTGGGAAGTCGTAAGTATTTTATTTATTTATTTATTTATTAAATTTATATCCCGACTCTCTTCCCCAATCAAGGGGAATGCAAGGCGGCTGAAAACATGTTTAAAAATACAATAAAAAAAAAACACTAACAATAAAATCTACACAGCTTAAAAACCATTAAAAACACAACCATACAAAGCAAGCATACAACCATTCATACAAGGTAGTCATTAATTCCAAGCCTGATAGCAGAGCCTGGCAGAAGGCCAACAGATTAGGGATGGTCCAGATCTCTATGGGGAACTGATTACAGAGGGCCGGTGCTGCCACAGAGAAGGGCTTTGTCCACAGGCCTGCCAGCTGGCATTGTTTAGCTGACGGGACCCATAGGAGACCAACGGTATTAGCCATAGCTGTCCCTGGGTGTCTTAGGGAATGCCTTTCGCCAACAATTTCTCCTCAGCAAATTTAAATGACTAGGCAGCACTCTCTTAAGGTTTCTCCTGCTACCAATAAGTGGTGGACATTCCCTATAAAGAAACACTTTCCTTTAGAAGAATTTGTCCATGAGGTTCCCCTTGATCAGGGAAGAAAGGTGGGATACAAGTGTAAATAATAAATAAATAAAATGATCGCCCCCATCTATACAGACTTCAAGAAGGAGGTGAACATAACTATCCTTTTATCCTTCTATCTATCTATCTATCTATCTATCTATCTATCTATCTATCTATCTATCTATCTATCTATCTATCTTCTATCTATC
>JANHGC010001362.1:4889-15318 GCA_027560395.1 Boaedon fuliginosus | reverse complement strand
GAGTGCTATTGCTATCCATGTTGTAAGCCGCTCAGAGTCCTTCGGGAATTGGGCGGCATAAAAATGTGATAAATAAATAAAAATAAATAAATAAATAAAGGTCTTCTAGTCCATTACCCTACTCAAGCAGGAAACCCTATAGTACCATTTCAGACAAGTGACTGTCCAGTCTCTTCTTAAAAATCTCCAGTGATGAAGCATCTATAACTTCTGGTGGTAAGCTGTTCCACTGGTTAATTGTCCTCACTGTTAGAAAGTTTCTCCTTATTTCCAGGTTGTTTCTCTCCTTGATTAGTTTCCATCCATTGTTGTTGTCCTGCCTACAGGTGCTTTGGTAAATAAGTTGACCCCCCGCTTCTCTTTGTGGCAACCTCTCAAATACTGGAATACTACTATCATGTCCCCCCTTGTCCTTCTTTTCTCTAGACTAGCCAAACCCAAATCCTCCAACTGGTCTTTGTATGTTTTTAGTCCCCAGGCCTTTAATCAACTTAGTTGCTCTACTAGCACAAATGCTTTTTCACAAACCCAGTGTACCTTTAGTTTAGGGAGTTATGTGACTCCTGACATTAGGCAAATTAATTAACCCAATTAATTAATCTATGGTTACTTATGATTAGCATACCATGAAAGCAGAGCCACTGTATTTCTCTACCATTAAATTTAATTTTTCACTCTGGCCTTGTCAATACCATTGATATAATAGCAAATTCTTATTTCCAGGGGATTTTTTATGCAACCAGAAAACAGCACTGTGCTAAAAACAAGTGTGCAGAAGTGATTTGCAAAACTACATTAAAAAAAATCTAAAGTGGGAGGACTTAGAAAGAAAGGGAAAAGGCGTGGTCATGGGCTAGCTGTGCAGGAGGAAATTATGATGTTAAACTATGGTGCAAAAAAACCAAGAGTTTGGTAGTCTCTTTTGCTAGTAAAATGTTAATAAATAAATAAAATAAAATGTTAATAAAGGACATGAGGTGCAGCTCATAAAAACTTATGCTTTTAAAGAATATGTATTAGGTGGAAATGTGCTGTCAAATACCTTAAGATTCTATGGGAAAGCCTATATGTTAGTTAAATATATACGTAGCATATCTGTCCTAATTGTCATGTTTTATGACAATTATCAGGTAAAAGTTTCAAATCCTGTTTAGTCTTCAGGTATTATCAGATTTTCATTGCTTGTTTCCTCTTCCATTATAGAAAAGTTGCTGTCTTGGCTGGATGAGCAGCAGTGAGAATTCAGGGTCCCTCCTCTTCCTTTTAAGCCTTTTTCTGCTTATGCCATTGATTTTTAGATTGCAAGACTACTGCCAGCCTTATTACAGTTGTTGCTGTTTGTTGCACAGTCACCCAGATGTTAGACTGAATTTGGGATTTTGATCCACCTGCTGAGTCCTTCCCAAGGGCCTGAGATAGGGAAATCTGATATAGGTAGAGTCACAGGGTGTTATTACAGGGTATTATTCTTTCAAAGAACAGGATAAAAACCTGTTGCAAATATATTCAGCAAAATGAATTCCATTAGATCCTAAAGCCCGGGATAACTTTCTATTTAGGCCCCAAACCTCAATCTTTCGCAGACAGTCTGCAAAAAGCGACTAACTTAATGAAGAAATATTTTATGAAAGAGCAAAACTTCCCGTCAAGGGTCCATTCTCCAGGGGGATTGCAGTCTGACACAGCAAACTATGGAAAGCCCATTAGGTCATTTTCTCAGGATACTGTTTATGGCCTGGGGAAGGAGCAATGGTTTTGAAATGTTACCAGAAAAAGAAAGGAGATAAAATGATCTGGAATGGAAGATGAATAATCCTTTCGGCTATTACTAGAAGAGGAAAGATGAGCTCTTGTTCCTTTTTTGCTCACTACAAGTGATAAAATTTCATGTCTGCAAAGTTTTTTTCCTGATTGCAGATAAGAGCCTTGGTGGTGCAGTGGTTAAATGCAGCACTGCAGCGTATCGCTGCTGATTTGTTCAGCAGGTTGTCAGATCGAATCTCACCAGGCTCAAGGTTGACTCAGCTTTCCATCCTTCTAAAGGTCAGTAGAATGAGGACCCAGATTGTTTGGGGACAATATGCTGGCTCTGCTTGAGAAATGTTGTAAAGCTCTGATAAACAGTATATAACATCTGAGTGCTATTGCTACCTCTGTTGTAAGCAATCCAGAGTCCTTTGGGAGTTGGGAGGCATAAAAATGTAATAAACAAACAAACAAATAATTTGCACAGGAGATTGTTAACATTTATTCTTCAACAATTCAGTGACAGGAATGTTCCACAGATATATCAGGTAGAATGTATTTGAAGTTATTCTTCTTGTGATCACAAAAGTCACTGGCAAGCAAAAACCTCTTTGTGGGCAAAAAATGGAACCAGAGCCAAAATATTATTTTTCAATCCAAAGATTGAGAGTTTGTTTGGCAAAGAACTTATTGAGTGCTTGAAGTCATACATTTCTTTTGCACACACATTCCAACAAACAGAACCTGTAGCTTTTGTTTCCCTCTTTCTCCCTATCCCTCCCCCAACAAAAAGTAGAGATATAAAATAGCTGCATGCCAAACTGAAGTTTATCTGTAATCCAAAATCCATTCACTCCAGAGCATTTGACCCAAAGTCAATATGATTCATTTTCGCAGTACTCTGGGCACGATGAATGTTAAGATCCATAATTTTCAGTCTTCAAGTTGGGCACCTAGCTCCATGCAGGGATAACTTCTAGGCTGCCATTCCTAGGCACCATCAGAAAAGGAATTCATTGATGTTCCATAGGAACAGCCTTCCTTAACCTGGTTCTTCCAATCAGTAACCTTCAATTGCCAAAATTTCCCAGCCAGTAATGGGCACTGCTGAGAATGCTGGAAATTAAAGTTCTCTTTTCTAGAGAGTATCAAGATTTTTTTATAGTTGAGGATTTTAACTGACCTCCAGTATATTTCGATTCATCATCCTGCTTAATTTTACATTCATCCAGGACATATTCCCTCAAGCATTTCTATATGTTATCCTTTGACATTGTTCAAATAGCAGGCAATTAAAAATGCTGTTCATTTCTAGTGTACCCGGTATTGGTGTGTATTCAGATACTTTCCTATTGAAACACCCAGTTATTTTGATAGGTACTACAACAGGCTTTCTCTGTAAGATTAACCCTCAATATATGGACTCACAAATTGTCTGATTGTTTAAGCCTAGGGTGGTTTGTGAACTATGTGTCACTGGTTAATCTATGATACAGGCTGCTGAGTAACCAGTTCGTTAAATAAATAATGGAAATTCAGCCTCTTTTTGCTTTCCAAGCGGGAGGGCTCAACTCTATAAATATTATTCAAGCCCTACATACCACGCAGAAATGAAAAACAATAGGATTTACTTCTAAGCAATCAGATCTTAGACTGCACTGCAGTCGAATTATCGTTCATGTGGAATTAAGAGTCTCTGATATTCAACATTAAATAACCCCACTACCCTCTATCCTAATCCAGAGCGATTTTCTGAAAGTTGGAATACTGGCTTTGATGCCCACCCTGGTGTTGGAACCTAAGGCAACAAAGTCTCACAGGGAAGCCCCTTTGAAAAATCAAGGTTACCCACTCAGGATTTATTATTTTATTTATTTATTTATTTATTGGATTTATACCCCGCCTCTCTTCACCCCAAAGGGGAACTCGAGGATAAGAGAGTCTGAATCTTCGGTGGTTCCCCCAAATCATGGACCGGGATGCGCTGAACTGGCGTTCAGTCCGTCAGCTAGGAAGAAAAACCATCCATTCCTCCCTGATTTCATTGGGGTTACTCAAGAGCGAGACGACCTACATGCACTCTTCTTCCAGAAAGACGAGCTTGAAGAGCTTCCGAAGAGCGGCTGGAAGCACCTCTTCCAACTGAACGGTTTCAAACGTTGTCCCCCCCTCCGCCCCCCCCCCCGCAAAAAAAATGTAACTTGGAAACTAGCAGCGAGAGGGAGCAGACGGAGAACATTCACTATAACAGAAGTCACCCCACCCTGCTCAATATTCAGTTACCTTGAGTTTAGTTCAATCAAATCTAGATTTCGTCCAGTTCCATTTCTTTTCCAGGGTGGCCTGTTCGTGCCACTCAACCCGCAGTCGCCTCTAAGGTTTCCAAAAAGTTGCTCGACTCATCTCGCCTTCTTCAACTTGGGGCGCTCAGGATGTTTGGCCTATATAGCCTGCCAGGATACACTTCCCGGACAGAGTATCGTCGCCATTGGGTTGGCCCAAGAGCTCTGGGCAGACCCAGACGGGTTTACGAGGCTTCTCTCCGCCCGCCCGGCAGCAAGGAACGGCCGCAGCCCGCTTCCTTCTAACCCGGAGCGCACCCAGGAGCCCGAGGTCAAGAGGGGAAGCCTCCTTCACGCGCTCCCCCGGAGCCCCATCCGCAAACTGGGACGTCCCGTTCTTGCTTACCAAGAGACTGGCGACGGCGCCCCGATTCCTGCAATTTAGCCAGAGCTGAGACCTGATTTCACGCCCCCCACCCCCGCCACGTTCTTCCCGTCGTACAAATCGGTGCTTCAGATCTTGCGTTCGCCTTAGGGACTGTTGCCGGTTCAATCTGAGCGGTTTGACACTTACCTAAGCCTATCCTTGGAACTTGAAGAGGAGCAGGGATCTATTTCGAATGTGACTCTCCCGAGTTGAAGATAAAGCCAGAGTAACGCTGGGTTGGTTATATATTTACTTATAATCCCACCCAATACTCCTATGAGCCAACAAATCCAACTTCGGGATGGGAAACGGAAAAAAGGGGAAATCGTTGAACTGATCCTATTTTTAGATAATACTTCCTCACCTGTGCAGCCCTCATTCATTTTGTTCAGGTTTGCTCCCAAAAGCAGAGTTACAGCCTCAGTTTGACAATAGATAGATAGATTAGATTAGATGGGGTGGAGAGAGAGAGAGAATCAGAAACCTGAAATAATGGACAGTGGTAATTTTGATTTACCATAGCCTAAGTCCACTTGTTCAATACATTTTCTTTTAAATAACCACTAGTAGCAGCTTTACAATACTAACATGTCTGTAACCTTGGCCCCACTGAATTGAATAGAAAGAACATCTGAGTCTGAGGCCTTAATTAATTTGCACTAGACTGAATTGAAATTATCTCTTTACCCCATATATCTATTTAAAAGCACTTTGGACATATCAGTAGATGGATACTTATCATTAAGGCAAATTATAAGTTGAGACACAAGTTATTGCCTGTTTCTTTTCAGGTTTTGTTACACGCTCATTTCTATTTTTAAGATTATTTTTCTGATATTTATTTCAGAATTGTTGAAATTCCTGAGTGGTTCTTTGGCATTTATCAGAAGGTTTTGAAAGTCTGCCATTCTAGTATATTTCCAACATTATAAATCATGGGAAATGTACATAAAGAAATGTACTTCCAAATAAATGTTCGTTGGACTTTTCAGGAGAGTTGTTGGCAGATCCCGCCTATCAATCACGGCCTCCCAAGCCTTTTTTCTAGGATATAAACCTTTGGCTCTCCAGCAATCCTTAAACAAGCAACATCCCTCAAACTCCAGCAGTGCCTGTGTTGAGCCTTATGAATCTGATTTCCCTGCCTATTTCCCAGTTCATAGGGATGCCTTGCCTTTGTGGAGGGAAGCAGAAGCCCCCCTTCAGGATGTTCATCTACTAAAGTGCCATCCATTTGAATGGGGTTTACTTACAGCGAAGTAACTATGTCCATAGTAAATCTCCAGGGGCTTTCACAGGATGGTCATGAGTATCAGTTGAATCTCGTGGTATGGAAACACGTGGGGGAATCAGAGTCTCGCCCCCCCCCCCACTGCCATTCTTTCCAGGGAAGAGCCAGATTATACCAAATCAGCAAAAACCCCAGCCCCAGACCAAAGAGCAGCTTGAGACATCCCCTTTTTAATGCATCCTTCACACACTTCTTGGCTTCCACCCATTGTATATGTGCATGCCCAGATGCATGGCTCACCTTTTCGTTGTTGTTCCTACATTACACTTTCCCTAACGATGTTTTATTCCATTATGTTTAGGCTCGGTAAAACACACTAAACCCTGAATTAATTCTAGGGCAAATGTTTTGCGCAGCATCTGAGCCTAAAGGGAGCAGGTTGGGCTGGCTGGTTTGTAGTTCAACTTCTCCAGCAAACACACACAGTACTTGGGCTGTTTGAATTGAGCCAGGCTGTATAGGCGCTCTCTTTCAGCAGTTGTGGAACATCCATTGGTTTGGAAATTGGGCAGTACTCATAATTGAGGCCCAATAAAAGGAGGGAACCTCAATTTCAGTCTCCTTGCTACCCCAGATCTAATAACACCCCCCTTATATCATAGGGGATTGGACTAGAAGACATTATCTATTATCTATTATCTATTATCTATTCTATTATCATAGCTTCTTCGGTGCCCCCCTCCCATTGATTGCAGCATAGGCTGCACTTCTGGAACTCCAGGGAATGCTGCTGTGTCTGGTTTGCTTCACTTTGGAACCCTTGCACCTACCCTAGCACACCATGCATTACTAAAAAGCAAAATAAAAGGCACCCAGAATTTATGGACTTTATTTTTCAAAAGGCTCTAACTACTCACCTCTCTCGACAGCTTCTCTTCTTTTTATTATTCTCAGTCCTATCTCTGTGCCAAGAATGGGAGTTCCTTAGGGCTTCGGCTTGTCTGGGAGGCCCTTTCCCACCTCTTCTCCTTCCACCAAGCCCTGGCAATTGCGGGTTCCACTGCTTTTACAGAACAGAAGGAGGCAAGGCAGCAGTCTTTTGACAACAGGGGAATCCTGTAGGTGTGGCTTCAGAATTGCCCAATGAGTAGCACTAAGGTCCTTCTCCCCAGATCCATAATCTTCAGGGCAGGGGCATAAATTCTGTACAGTACAGGAGCCAGGGATCAGCAGGGTTTATGTGCCATACATACAAATCAGATAGAGCTTCCATCACACCTCCCATTTTGACTTCTTTGACCAAACCCTGCACACACTGGCTTGCACATGGATTTGAGTCAATCCTGGGCATTTTAAATAGAGGTGGGAAAATTCTTGCCCGAAATCTTAGAGAGGTGCTCGTATCTTTAGGTGGTTCCAACATAGTGAATTTGAACTAGTTTTAGCCTTGGCAAAAGTTTGCTTGTTTATGGTTTAGCACGTTGGGCATATCCAGCGGAATTGGTTAGCTGCTGGTGGAGTGAACGCATAAAATGGGTGACTTTAGTCAACGAGTTAGACCTGTTCTATGAAGGCAGCCGACATG
This sequence comes from Boaedon fuliginosus, assembly GCA_027560395.1. Taxonomy (NCBI): domain Eukaryota; kingdom Metazoa; phylum Chordata; class Lepidosauria; order Squamata; family Lamprophiidae; genus Boaedon; species Boaedon fuliginosus. The sequence continues at coordinate 8,047 of JANHGC010001362.1, read as the reverse complement.
GCTGCTGAATGGGCCCACATACTAAGAAGACAGTTTCTTAGATTACCAGGCATGTAAAGCTGCCTGGCAATGAATTGGAAGAGGCCTAAGCAAACCGCCCTGGCTGGCCTTTCAACAAAGGCACACAAGGCCCAGAGCAACTCTGCAGGGTGCGGACAAGCCAGAGAAGCCCTCGATCTTTCTTGGCAGATCCACTCAGGCTTCGCAGCCGGCTGTCCCCATCCCAGGCCTAGGGCAGCGACCTTTACATCACAGTCGGGCTTCTCTTTCCTCGGCCCAAAGGTCCCTCCAGCCCAGGGAAAGCAGAAACGCTTCAGATCACCGGGCAGGCGCAGGGCGAAGTTCCTCGGCAGAGGCGCACAAAGGGCGCAGTCCCGGGCAGAGCAAGCGGAGGGCGACCCTCACGCGAGAGCCCCAGTCAGCTTCCCCCAAACCTCATTTCTTCCTGCCGCTGTAGTTTAGCCGGGCTTTCGACGTTTACTCGCCAACCCCAGCGAGCTTGGGTTTGGCCTGCCTTGCCCCTCCTCGGCGGCTGCCCATCTTAAAGAGTAAACGTCAGGAGTTGGCCGCTTACGCAATCGACCACTTTCCCCTGGAAGGGGATGGACCCCCCCCCACACACACACACACAAAGGACACCGAATTCGCGGGAAGAGCAGGCAACCCGGCGAAATGAGCGAGAGCTCGCATCTGCGACCTGTTGGTTTGCAGCTGCCTTCCGCAGGTCCTCAGATCTCCCTTTCGTACCCGGCCTTCGGTTTCTTTTGCTGGGCCGCGAAAGGCTTAAGGCTCGGCTTAAAGGAAAACAAAGCGAGGAAGCGTCGTAACGCAGCAAATTCGGTCCTTGCTTTCCTCCGTATGACCAGGGCCTCTTTCCCGTGGACTGGAAGCAGCTGGCCTCCCTGGAACAGGACAGGCCCGGACAGAAGACCGAGGCCAGAAGGAGGCAGCCTCAGTAAGCAGTAGGTTTGGAGGGCACAAAAGGGCAGCAAGGCCCGCAGTGAATCCTATTTCTTCGTGAAGGACTTGCTTGTGGAGTACAAATTTCCATTTTGGAGTACTAGAGGCGGCTTTGGTCTGGCTTTGGTCTACACCAGGACTGGGAACTCGATCCTTTTTCACATGCAGAGGGATCCCAGGCATACACTGTACTCTCTCAACGCAGCCCGCAACCCGCGATTTGGTTCTGCTGCGGAATCCCGGTAGCTTAAACTGGGGAAGAGTTGGGGAATTTTTAGCCGAGTGATTGATTGGTAGCACCATCCAGCCGTTGCTGTGCCCATCCCCCAGTCACTGAGCGACTTTATGACACCACGCTATGACTAGGTGACGTTATAAATCACTCATGTCGAAAGAACCCTAACTTTCAAAGTCCTTCTCCAGAGGACCCTTCTATCTAGTTAATTGCAATCCAATGAAACAGAATTTACTTCCGAGTAAACTGGTCTAAGATGCAGCCTGACCACCCAGGGTGATAATTTACTGTACATCAACAACAGAAAGAGAGAAAAAAGGATAGCTCCGAGTCTGTGCTAAAGTGATAACCAACACAGTCACGTAGTTGCAAAATCTGAGCGTTTAATCTGAGCCTAGACAACGTATGTAGCGTAATAATAGTGTAATCATAACTGCATCTGGCACAACCTAAATTTACCTGCTGAAAACATAAAAAATTGGAGGCCAATAAAAGTGAGGAAAGCGTAAATGCACCTTGGAAAGGTAGAGGTAGGTGTAGACTGTTGGAAGCTCACTTAAGGGAAACAGGACTGAGTTATGGGCACATAAACCCAGAGAGGTGGTCGCCATAAGCTCTATTTCGCTCTCTGTCTCTCTCTCCCCGCCCCCGGGTGTTTGCAGCATTTACTGTGACTGATGGGATCTAGGCATTAAGGTTGAGAAACCCCGACAGGCGCAGGGTCCGGTCCGCGGCCTATTACTTCTCCGGAGAAGCAGTCCTGTTTTAACTGATCCGCCGGCAGGGATGGATGCGGGAGTAAGGCCGGATTCCTCCCGGCCCAATGTGACGCCCACGCTTCACCCAAACTGATCGGGGTAAGGTTTCCAGCAGATTAGGCAAGATTTAAGGCACGTATGTGGAAGGAACCGACATATCGAAGTTCATTTCTACGTTCAATCAGCTCCAAAGCGGGATTACCCGACCCGCAAAAGTGGCGGTAAAATTTATGAACCATCTAGGGAGGGAGGAAGATGGACGGGTGGAGGACTAAGAAAAAGACATCCTCTTACCATCATATTCATTACAAACTCTAGAAAAAGGCTATGCGGAAAATAACCAGGTTCCTTTCTCGAGAGAAAGATTTGTGGAGTTGGAATAAGAGGGGGGAGATTATAATCCCCTTATTCATATTAACAATTAATATCCAGAATAGTTAGAATGCAAATAAGATAAACGGCTTTTTGCTCCATCATTCCCGCCTGGAATAAATAATAAGTATCTTGTTCCACAAGAAAATATCCACGTTGGGAAGTTGACTCCCCACAAAGCCACGAGTTTGGTCGCAAGAAAGGAAACGGGGCTATATCCCAAAAGCTTTTCAGGCACCTTTTCAGGCGTCGCAGTTCAGGAGCGCCTTCAGAGAAGTCTATTTTTGCTCACAGCAAACCCAGGCGCCCATCACGATCCTGAAGCATTTAACTGACAAGAAAGCGGGCCCGCCCCTTGATTTATTTGCGATAAAATAAAGAGAACGCCATGCCTGGGGTCAGGGATGAGGTAGGATTAAGGGTTTTTTTTTAAAAAAAAAATTATGGGGAATACCTCTTTGGAGACGAGGAAGGAGAAAACCCCCCCATCCAAATCGCAAAGACCCGCATCCCCTCCCCTCCTTGGAAAAGAAAGCGAAGAGAGATGCCTTGGCGAGATAGCAGCTCTGCGGCTGGAGGTACGGCTGGTTAAGCAACACCGTGTGTGGCATTGGGAAAAACCCGGCCGCGTACATCAGGGCTTCATTACGTTCCCAATAGATAACATTTGGTTAACTCGGTCCCTAGATTACAACGCGACAATAACAGCCCATCAGCGAAGACGGGGCTTTTTGTGTGGTCCTTCTGCCGGCCACGAACTGAAACATTAGCTCTCCCTTCGCTAAATCATTCCCTCCTAATTCGTCCCAGAAGCCTTGGGGGGGGGGGAGAGG
>JANHGC010001361.1:242403-253600 GCA_027560395.1 Boaedon fuliginosus | reverse complement strand
TGATACCCAACCCCATGGCGACGGATGATCTCCCCCAGCGGCTTCATGTAAATGTTAAATAGGAGGGGGGAGAGGATGGACCCCTGAGGAACCCTGCAAGGCAGGGCTCTCGAGATCGATCTCTGTCCCCCCACCAACACCGACTGAGTCCGATCAAATACACCCAAGGCAGTCATAGGTGGACTACATCTTCATGATTCTGGATATATGACTGCTCTGGATGTAGTTGACAAAGAGTCTGGGCAGCTACAATAATGACTCCCATGATAAGAGGGTATTTTTTATTAGTATTGGTTGATATACTACAATCACCGTCTAACTCTCCAAAGTTATTTTTTTTTAAATTTCTGTTCAATCATGTCCAATTCTTGGAGATTGTTTGGATAAGTCCTTGCAGTTTTCTTGGAAAAGTTTTTCATAAGTAGTTTTCATTGCCTCCTTCCTAGGGCTGAGATAAAATGAATGGTCCAAAATCATTCAGCTGTCTTCGTGACCAAGGCAGGAATAGAATAAATAATACATCAACAAAACAACTACAGAGTACTTTGTGCTTGTTGTTTAAAGAATGTTTAAAGAGTAACAATAATATTGTTGTTTTGACATTGTACTGCAGGGCTGTCAATCTCGCGGCCTGCAGGCTGGATGCAGCACATGCTGGCCACACCCCCATCCAGTTTAGCAAAGGGGAAAAAGTCCCAATACGCTACATGATGCTGCCATGACAATGTGACTGTTCTACTGTTAATCTTTAATGAGATTGAAGATTCAGTGCTGGCCCAAAACACTGACAGTGATGTCTACAGATGGAAGTTATTGTTTTTGTGGTAAAATTATCTTAAACTGATGGATCCCCACTTCTTGCCTTGTGATAAAAATAAAATCCAAGACAAATGTTGTGCATGAAAATATAACCCAGTCTTTATTAAGTATAGAACTAGTAAACTTTGTTTTGAATTATGTAATCTAACCAAACTTGTTTTTCTTTAAAGATATACACAACAACGCAGAGGAAGTCTCTTTCAGATCAAAAATAGAACATGAAAGAATGAACAGGAAGGAAGTAGGAGATCTTAAAGGATGACAGAGAACCATGGAGTTTCTTATCCTATAAGGGTAGAAGGGAAGATAATTAGAGTCCTCCTGCGAATGGAAAAATGGTAATACAGGTAACAAAGAAATATTCCCACAGTTTTGTATATCTGGGAGTGGTGCAGTTTGAGGCTGATGTAAAAGTTGTGATGATGCATAAGGAGTCTTTCAAATAGCTGCCACATGGTGATTGCACTGTAGGCCTGGGGACTTGTCAATTAGTCTTGAAATGCCCCTGGCATTACTTAAATATACAATTAAGGGTGTATGTTCCTGTGTTTACTAATGACTTTAAAGTTTGTCTCACTTGATGAATGGCAAAGAGAATTTGGCAGAATGTGTGGCAGATTATTTAAAGCTGCAATCATTTTAATGGAATCTCCATATCATTGAACCATATGTGCTAGTTTGCAACTCATGAATGAATAATGAATAATTGACTGCTTAGCCAATAGTGCCATTTTTGGCTGCCACAAACCTGTAGAGCTTGATCAAAAGCAGAAAAAATGTATGGCAAAACCTACAGATGTTTTTACAACAGGCTGTTCCTGTCCAGCTGTATTCCTTTCATCCCCATTTGTAGTCAAATGGTAACATTCCTTCACCTCATTATGTCACCAGTGAACATTGTTCATTTAATTGGGAAGGAGGGTTTTATCAAAAGGCTTTAGAACCTCAGGAACAGCTTTTTGTATCTCTGTGTCCTTGAAGAGGTTCAAGCTGGATCTGCAAAACAATTTGAGTAGGAGTATGACATGTTTTCCTAATTCACCTATAAAGCTTGTGGGACTTGCTTGTTAAAGAAAAGAAATAACATATGGCTGGATTAGGAGAGGGAAAGGAGGAGCTTCCCTCCTATATTTAAAATATACTTTTGGGAAGTTTTTTTTTCTCAGGCTCAGAGTTTGCTCAGAGCTATGGAACTCCATATGTCACCCATCTTGCACATAACACATTCTGTCACCTTCTTTTAATATAAGACAGAGGCATATCTGTGAGGAGAATATATGCATTAGCGCCTTTTTTGAAAACTGAGAATAATTTAGATGTGATTGAGATGCAATGAGATCAGTGTGTGTGTGTGTGCAGGAGTGGTGGTGGTGGTGGTGGGTGGAAGTGTAAAATACTCAACTCAATGTCTTCAATCTGAGTTTCATCCTTTTTTATGCATTGCAAGGGTTGCAAGGTTTATACAGTATATACAAATAGAACATACAACATAGAATAATAGAGTTGGAAGGGACCCTGGAGGTCTTCTAGTACAACTCCCTGCTCAGGCAGGAAACCATGTTCCATTTCAGATAAATGGTCGTCCCATCTGTTTTTGAAAGCTTCCAGTGATGGAGCATCCACAACTTCTGAAGGCAAGCTATTCCATTGGTTGATTACTTTCAAATAAGCACAGTTGCAGTTTTATGTAGTGGTCACTTCATTTAATGACCAAGTTGTTGGTTTCAGTTATGGTTGTTTAACAAGAACTACCTATATATTTATGTATGTATGAACATATATGAATAGTTTCCAAAACACTTACTATAATTAATATTTAATTTTATTTATAAAATTTAATACAACTGGTTAGGCTCTATGTGATGAACTTCAGAAATAGATAAAACTTTGATTCCAGCATCATGACTATCATCTTGACTTTTTGACCACACCCTACAAATCCTTGACTTCTCCAATGTGTAAATCTATGAATTACTATCCAAGGGAAAATATTTCAGTCTGAATTCTAAAAATTTCTATCAGTGGGAGAAAGGTTAGTTTTTTCATTATATTTCAATCTGTTCATAATTTTTTCAGGCTTATTTTTAACTGCTTTAGCTATTAATTGCGGATGAACCAAAAACTATGCATTTATTCTGTTTTTCTGTGTTTCACAGCTATGGTAATAATTTAATGGGTTGATAATTAAGTGTGAATTCAACATCACTTTTAGTTTATGTTCAAGTAACTTGGGATATGTTTCCACTTTTTGTATGAGATCAAACAATTCCAAAACTTTTGGTTAGATTCTTAAGATTTCTGTTCAGATTTGTTTATTTGCATGCAGTCATCAGACCATCACAAAGCAAAAATTAAAGACAACTATATATCTATATAAAAACATGTTAACATAAATAAAACTGGCAGTAACCAATCATCTAAAATAAACTGAAGATTTTGACTCTATAATATTCCTCTTTGAAACTTCTGCCCCTGTTTTAACATATGACATATGTAATTATAAAGCCTAACTGAGATAAATACATTAAGCCATGAATTTAAATTCATATGAAGGTGTGAACCCATGCAATGTATATTTTAAGGTGCCAATAAATTTCTAATTAGCACCTTAAATAAGGATTATCCAATGTACACACCTAATTAGAGTTGGGCATGGAGATTGCCAAGTGATTAAGTAAAGATAGAAGTCTTTTTTGGATTTCATACCCATATTTGTATCCTTGTTTGCTTTTGGAAAACTATTCCAATATTCTTCATCTGCTTGATGTTTGCCAAGTGCTAAGATTTCAAGATTCATTCTGCTTATTTTCCAACAGGCAGAATATTTTCTCATAATTTTTATCTTCAAAGTTTGAATTCTCCTTCCCTTTTTATATTTTCTAATTTAAATGTCCAATAAAACTAGAGATTTAATTAGCCTAATATAGATTAGTTTTTAAACAATATCCAAAATGTTTGAAGTGCAAATGCTACAACACTTGAGTGGTTAACTGAATTCAAATAATGATATTTGAATGACGTTTGAAGTGTATATTCTATATACTTCTTATTTAGGCACTTTGGTGAAACAGATAAGTCATAGTAAGACTAAATGTTTTGTTTCTGAATGATCACTATCTATCTCAGACAAACCCAGGGTTTATGGTTGAAAATGCCATGAGATTGGTTGTTGTGCACCTGCTATTTTAGATCTTATTGACATCTGAAGAGTAAAAAATCCTTTCTACCTGAACAGAAGATTACATTTATTTCCTTGATGAGTTGACCCCCACACTCCAGCCACACTGGATAGGAGACAAGAAAAAATAATCTCAGGTTCATAGACTTCACGCTTGGCTAAGCCCACAAAGTTCCATTTCCTGCCTTTTTCATTGCTCCAACTAACAAAAGTCTTCTCTTTCTGTTCTTTGAAGTGGAAAAGCCAAGTAACTGTTCCTTTTAATTATAAAGAAAACCCTTATTGTTCCTACTTTATTACTTATGGCTAACTACATTAGAAGAGGCTTGGTCACTGACTTATATTACTGTTTTCTTTTCCTTTCTGAATTACTTACCATGACTAGAAGGATACTCAATTCAGCTATCTATATGGACTATTTATCTACATCCATAAGCATACACAATCACACATCTCTTTTGGTGCCTGTGTCATATATTATATACATCTGACTACTTATAAAATTGTACAAGCATCAGAACTTCTCCCTTGAGTCAGTCTTAGCACTGCTGTTGGATATGAATAAATGTGATCAACGGTAAACAAAATAAAGATTGAAAAATGAAAATGAAAAGATCCAATGGGCTTAAGTTATAGTATAGACCATTTTAATAGTAGGAGAAACTGCTTCATAGTGATGCTGATGATAATCAAATTAATAATATATTCCATTTTGTGTTGCTTTTCCTCCTAAAATGCTTAGAACAAAACAATGAAATATTTTTGAGCTTTAAAGCAATGCCTAAATGAAGCAATTAGCAAGCCAAAGCAACTTATCCTAAAAATAAGGCACTGTGTTGTAAGGTTGTAAAAATTAAAAAGTTTGTAAAGATAGTCTAAAAGCAGTTGCTTCCCAGAGCAATTATTACCTCCAAATCATCTGGATAAACAAGGACATATTCAGCTGCATTTAAAACAATGCAATGTGAAGACAACTGCACTTATAGAAATTGCATCAAAAAGGTCACTTGTGGCCACTACACCATGGGGCATGTTCCGGGTCTTCACAGCTGATATTACTATATAAGCTGTATGGAAGTAAGGGAACCAATCTGAACTAGGATCTAGGCCACACAGAACATTGGAATCTTCAGCAGCTATTGTGCAATCATACCCTGTTGGGACCCTTTCGTTCTTGCTCCAATTTTTCTCATCAAACAAAGCAATTGGACTAGATGATCCATAAAACCCACTTTATAATTTTATTCTTTAAGTTTTTTTTTAAAGTTTGACTTCAATATGTAATTGTCAGTATGAGTCAATATGAGTTAATATGCCTGGGGGACTTCCAGGGGAGGTATGGAGAACCTAAGACTGCTCTGTGAAAGCAGAGCCAATGACAATGGTAAAAATAAAAGAAGGGTGAATAGATTAGCTTTCTGGAACCTCTCTAGATAGTTGCCCCTTGCAAGGAGTAGCTTTCTGTGGGTTTGAGTGCCAGAAGACAATGGGATTAGCCATTTAGTTGTAACCATGACAGAGGCTTTTAAAGGCATACCTTATAGATTTCAGAAGTTACCTTTTAATCATCTTAAAAATATTAGAAACCTTTGGAACAACAAGTTTGAAAAGTTTTCGTAGGAGGAGTTTATCTTCAAACTAAATAAAAATTAATTACAAGCTTAAGAACTTAAACAATTTGAAATATACAGTAAAAAGTAAATAAGATTTTGATCTAAGAAAGTTATAAATGGATTAAGGATTGAGATAAATTTGGAAATTTGACATTTACTATAAGATTTTGGGATTAAGTATAAAAATAAACCACTTTTTGTGTAAAATAGATTTGCTTTGTCTCTCCTAGCAATTGCAAGTCATAACAAAAGATAAATGATTATTCTAGAAACTGGATACTGGAAGGGACTAAAAATTTCAAGTAGAAGAAGAACTAGCAGCACGATATAGGTTAATACTGGGACTTATACAATGATACAAAATACTATAACATTGGAAATATTAAAGGAGATATTTGAAGAATAGAGCTAATAGTAGCCAATAGTAACAACAATAACAATACTGTCAGTAATGATGTCTGCATTTATGGATAGACCATGTCCAAAAGACATTAATAAGTTAATGACAGAAGCGAAACAAATTTTATCTGACAGGATAAAGAATGTACAGAATGTGGAACTAAAATGATAAGCCGAGATAATGATTTGGAAAAGGATACTTTACTGGGTGTACAAAAGAAACTTGCCAAAATTTTAAAAATTAAAAAGGAAATACAAGAATTTTCCAGAAATGACCTGGAAAACATGTATTTATTGGATATGCAACAGAAGCTTGTTAAAAGTTTTGAAGAAATCTGTACATTGGGATAAAGAAGGCTTGAAGAGAAATAAAATCCTACAAAATATGATTGAATTAAATATCAAGTGTTAAAAGTAAAAGGAAGTAAAAGTAAAAGTAAATTGGTTTATTTAATCAATGTTAAAAGAAGACTTTTTTTTTGCTTTATAGACCTTTTGCTGACACCCGGATTGAAAAGTTGATGTTTTATTGATTTTCTTATAGATAATTGATGGGATAAGGAAATAAAAAAATGTATGTTTCACCTTAAAAGGGATGAAGAGTTATTAAATGTGTTTCTACTTTTGTGATGAATATTGAAAGTCTTGTTTTTATATATTTATTTTATGTTTTTGATTATATTATTTCTTTTCTTCTTTCTTTTCCTGCACTTTTATTCATTCCATTCTCTTCTTTTTCTTTGTGTTTAGTTTGTATTAGGTTTTTGTTTTACTACTGTAATTAAAATTCTTACTAAATTATTTTTTTTTAAAAGAGAAACTATTGTTCGGACATCATTTTTTTTCAAAATATCCCAGTGGGCCTGGAGTGTAAATTTAGGAAAGGAAGACAGTCTAGATAACCTATCCCTTTGGAGCATTAAACAACATTTTGTAGCTAGACAGTGTCTTCAGATGACATAACAGTAGAGACACCCAATTTCATTTCTGGACACTGAAAACATAGATCCTTGCAGCTAGAAGCTGCAACATTGTTCAATCATTTTAATGGAAACCACATTTGAATATGACATCCATAGTGGAAAGGGCATTACATTAATCTTCTGAACAGGAGAGTTGCTTTTTAAATGGCACTCATGTGATTCTATAAGAAATTGTCTGTGAAGAGTGCACCGCTTTGAACTTGTAATCCTCCATAGTTTAGAAAAGCATAATTTTTATATGTTTTTGTAGGAAGAGCAAGAGCATAGGGGGAGTCTTAAAAATAAAAGACCGTTTCTCTTGCTCCTTCTACCATGACATGATTGGGGGTAAAAATGTCATGTTGTTGTATCATTCCCAGCACTGTCATTCCTCAACTGTCTTTAACTGACAGATCGATGAAAAATGTTGTGTGTTCCCATTGCTTTTATTTTAAAAAAGCAGAATCTAAATAACAGGCTGCAATGGCATTTCCCCCTCAATGTTAATCCATCATTATCATCTGAAGCCAACTACTTTGAAGACTGGAGATGGTCCATATTTCAATTTAAATGATGCCAAACAGGTATCAGCTTGACAATCTCTGCTCTACCATGTTTGAAGGGGGCTGACAAAATGTGTGGCTTGTTTCTAGATAATTTCCTGCCCCGCTCCCCTGACTTGTATTCAGATGGCCTTTCTCCAAATAGTCAAATCTGTTTGCAGAAACACTTATTATTACAGCTGGTATAAAACCATGCATTCCTTCTATGGGATTTTACAGTGTTCCCTGTGAGCCACATGTTAATCAATCATTGTAATAAATATTGAAATGTAGTTCTCAAAGGGGCATCAAAGACCCCAATCTTCAGATGGGAGATAGGACATGTACCTCTTGTCTATCCCAAAAGTGCTTTTTCAAAAGGCAACTGGACTTTCTTAGTTTTCCCCCCCTTGAAAACATTTCACTTCTAATCCAAGAAGAAGTTTGAAATGTTTCCAAGGAATAACAAGGAAGTCCAGTTGTCTTTTAGAAAAGTACCTTTGGGATAATCATGTGCTGGATGATTGAGAATTCCCATAGACATTTACCTCTTGTCTACAACATTTTAAGTAAAGGTCCAATCTTTTTCATCTAAATGACTTCCAAGTTACACAAGGGAAGAGATAATCAGAATGTGTATTGTGGAGTAGGAGTAATCTCCAAGTGGGAACCTGGCTGTCCTCAAAAGTCCAGTGTTGTTTGCGAGGGAATGCTGCGTGGGAATACATCCCTATTGTGACATTTTGGTGGAGGCATTCCAAGTTTTAATTCCCTTTCCATTTTTATTCACCAACTGACACCTAATGTTCTGTCTAGGACTAGGTCATTTAAAAAATATTGTTATCTTTTAGTTTAGCCCTCCCCCCCCCCCAGTCTCATCTCTTTTGTATAGATATTTCTGAAAAGCTGGATTTTCACTGAATATGCTGATACCTTTCTTGTGATTCTCAAGAAAATGGGCTCATTTTGACATTACCTGAATATGATGTTACATGGAACAGTAGAGTCCAATAAATCCTTTTCTATAAGAAAACCAACTGATTTTGTTAATAGTTGCATCACTTAAATTATAACCAGGCTCTCATCTCTTCCAGAAGCACCAAGGCATATGAACATCAAGTACAGAGACACTGGTATTATATTTGATAAACATGTTTAGAAGGCATACTGTATTTTGGAAGTGAGCTCAGTAATATTCTTCTCTTTCTAAAATGGAAAATCTTAACATGTAATTTTAAATGTTGATGTTTAATATACTGTAAATATTCTTTTCAGAAAAGAGTCTGGATGAAATTTAATATAGTGAAAACAAATATGTGCTAATCAGGACTTCTTCCTCTTCCATTTTGACCTTTTCTGGTGTGGAGCTAGTTCACTCCTTGGATACAGCCGGGATAAGCACGTGAACTAAACGGACCAGCATTCTTCCACAACCAAATAACTACTATGTACTAACACTGTAATGTCCTGGCTAATTGTACCATTGCCATCTGCTAAATAAAATAAATAAATGTGACCGTCTTTATACAAAGTGTCCTACCTAACCTTTCATCTTGTCATTCATGTATTTTCTAAGTATGCATATATATTCATATATTTACTCTTTATGAACAGCACCAGGGTAATACAGTTGCTAAAATCTGGGCGTGTCAAGTTTGATCAGACCTCACAAACCAAGAGATGGTTTGAATTTATTTTTTAAAAAGTAACTATGATAACAATAACGACCAGTGTTTATGAAGATTTGAGTTTACATGTGAAAAGCAAGAGTACGATCCAATAATTAAAAATAATCTGGAGAGGAATTATTGAAGATCCAGTGTCTTCATTCCACTGTTTTCATTCATTTCTTTCTCTGCAAGTTGACATTAATCTAACTACCCACCATTAATCCCTGTTGGCTGTTGACAGAACTTTTTATATTATCCTGAAGATAGAGGTGACTGAAAGAGAGCAAACATCTTTAATAATCAAAAATTAAGCAAAAGAGAATCCAGAGATTTACAAATCTGTTCAACATTGATTAAGAGAAATATTACAGAGAAATTGGGCTGTGAGTATACTTAAGAACTATTGAATAATTAACAGAAGTCAGCCTTGTCAGAAAAAAAGTCTTGGGTTCTTATCAGATAACTTCCTGGTATTGTGGTAATTGTGGTAATCATATAGATGTCATATCTCTTGATGATAGCCAAACTTTTGACAAGGTAGCCATAACATTTTGATTATGATTGTGATGAGGGGCTTTTAATGGGCTCTCATCAAAGCACAGTATAGTATTGAGGGAAGGGGTAGAATTTTCTATTCTGAGCTCTGTAGTCTTTGGTAATTTAGGAATGACCTGAATGGTGAGGTAGAAGAAATGTTTATAAAATTTGTAAATGATACAAAATTGAATTTACTACTTAATATGCAGAAAGCCGATATACAACTCAAAATACTTTTCACAGGCTGGATACTTGGACTGAAAATAACAGAATGAAATTTAGCATGAATATAAAATTCTCCATAAGAAACAGTAGCCAGATGTACAAATATAGAATAGAGGATACTGAATACGGCAATGACACTTGTGAAGAAATTCTTAAAATAGTAGGTTCCCCCCCCCCAACTGAGTATAAATTAGCATCATGATGGGGGATGCAAAAACAAAGAAAAAATCAAACAGGATCAGATATAATTGAATATAAATATAATATAAATATAATTTCTGGGAATTGTGGGAAGTAATATTTCCCCTTTATTCCTCATTGGTCAGGTTCAGCTATATTACTGTGTCCAGTTCTCAGTATTACTCTTGAACAAAATCCAGCAAGATTCCAGGGTTGGCAAAAAAGATGATTATGGAAGTACTTTGGAAGAAATGAGTAAGGTTTAAGGTTAAGGAAAAGAGACTGAAGGAATTTGCAGTCTTGCTTTTTTAAGAATTGTTCTAATGAAGGTCCGAAGTGCAGATCATAGAACAATGAATGTCAGTTCCAGAAAAGCAGATTGCAACTGAATTAGGAAACATTTTTTAACAATAAGGGCATTTTAGCAGTGGAACTAATTATACAGAGGAAGTGAATGTGTTCAAGCAGAGGCAAATGTGGATGCTTTAATTTAGAACTGAATTCTGAACTGAATAGGGGGGGTTGGACTGAGTGATCTAACTACTCCCTTTCAGTTGAAGGTATCTGGTTCTAATATGCAGTTTGTAGGATGAATCTTTTATTGCTACATTTTTCTTCAGTAAAGAAAAGAGGCTTGTTCTGAAGATGAAGAATAGAGGAACTGGAGAAAGATCAGAGCAGAAGAACTAGTGGACAAAAAGTAACCTATGTGTAAAAAAAAATATGATTGTCTATGTGTAAAAGTGATTTTTGCAGCAAAAGCTATACAAATTTCAATACCGTAATGGGGCTGCAGGGATGGCTTTCTCCCGGTTTGCTGGTTACTCGCTTTGTGGACACACTTCCGATTCGGCTGTCAAAAGTGCGCTGTGTGCGATCGCTTTTGAAATCTTCATGGTATTCTGAAAATACTCTGATCCAACAGCTGTGCAGCGGCTATCCACGGATGACCACTGCACAGCTTTGGATCAGAGTATTTTCAGAATACCATGAAGATTTTAAAAGCGATCGTGGCCGAATCAGAAGCGCGTCCACAAAGCGGGTAACCAGCGAACCGGGAGAAACCCATCCC